>OZ038443.1:33582520-33617520 GCA_964036265.1 Daptonema setosum
TATATTGCAGCTAACCAGATCTATCGATTTTGTATGTTGTAGTACGTTTATCTTCTTCACCCTTCGTTTATGGCATGCATTTGTAGTGGACTATTGTGCGTCGTTTTGGTGTGGTAAAGTTTCACTACTGAACGATTGACGTGAATGTTGTTGTGGGTTGATGTTCTGTTCGTTTAGATACTTTAGATTAGCGCTTTTGTCCCTGGCTCCGGTTGGGTCTGCTGCTATAATTCAATATTGAAACACAAATACAAAAATAAGTGTGGCACGTGACGCATCGCCACGCCGCGGGTATGAAATGCTGATTGGTTGGAGGCACTGGTAGACGAGCCAGATCTCCAAAAGAGAGGGGGAATATCTCCAAAGAAGGGGAATTGACTGAAATTTTGTTGTTTTACGTACACCTTAAGCCCTGTTTATACTTCAGCGTAAGCCGTAGCGTAGTCGGGGCGGAGTCTACGGGTGTAGGCAAAGCGTACATCTATGCCATAGATCTACGCGTAGGTAAAAATTTGAGTATAAATGCTCGTTCGCTACGCCTCAACTAAATCACGAAAGAATTATTCATGTGATCGAAAACGCAAGAAAACAGTCGAATTTATTTTTGCCTTTGTTTTTCTTGTGCCGGCGGGCTCTGTGACTGATACCAGCGCGTGTTTTAGGGCTTGTTTGCCGTTTTATGAATTTACGTGCATGCTCGGTTTAGCTCGGGTGTTTTGGGCCAACTTCGGATGTAGATTGCACAGTAACAAAACTTAACAGAAAAGTAGTCAGAGGGGTTTATTGACCTCCTGAAAACATCTGTGTTTCAAGCTCGAAAAATGGATTAATTTCGGTCGAATTAGCTCAGCGACGTAATGCGTGTTTTCTTCATAAGCTGAGGCGAAATCTGCATACCGGAGGGGTGACTAATCGAAGTTATTTTTCATCAATAACTTTATTTATAGGTTTTCAATAACCGTGAGAAGATCTCTGATTTTTTCAAGCGTCAGAAACCGCTTAAATCAGTTAAAAATTACTCCATACAGAAATTTAAAGACATTTGAACATCTTCGAAAACAACTTTTCAACAAATTTTCGCGAGAGAAATGAATTTCTTATGAGTTAGAATTGATTTCCCAACATATTTTAGTATTTTTGAAGGGTTTTCTTCGATTTCCCTTACTTATCTACGCGTATAATATCAAATCAATTTGATATTGAGCGTACAGGAACAAAATCTATGCGTAAGCAGGAGGCGGAGCCTACGCATGATGAGAATGCAAATCTATGCGTGAGCGAGTATAAACGGTTGACCCGTAGTCAGGCGTATATAGCGTAGATCTACGGCTTACGCTGGAGTATAAATGCGGCTTTAGGGAACAAGCTTTTAGAACATGTGGGGGAATTCCACTTTTCTCACCCCTTCTGGTTTGCTAGCGGTTGGAGGCGATATCCAATCAATGACCCCAAGCATTGATGATACCTGGTTGTGGCTGTGTATCACTAGCGGACGAGGGAACAACCAAAAAGTGCATTTCCCCCCTTTGGCAGTTCCAAGAAGTAGAATTTGTTCCTTGAGGTATTTAAAATGACTTCAAAACTGGGAATCTCCCCTCTTCGAAGAATTTTTCGTCCCTTTGGAAGATTGACTCGTCCGCTGGTGACTACATATGTAGTAACATACAGGGTGGGCCAAAAAAAACCAAACGATTTTGAACGTTAATAACTCGATCTATGATCAACCGATTCAATCGTGTTTGCTCTCATTTGAAAGCCAATATTTCAACTTAAAATCCCTCTAGTTTTAGTTGTGTTTTATGGAGTTGCCCAGAAGTTACACAAGAAAATTTAAAAAATCGTGTATTTTTAACGAAAAAGTCATCGAAATGCATGGGCTATTGTGTTTTAAAAACTGTAAACGGAGTATTTAAGTTTATGAATGAATGAAATGCATCAAATAACAACTAGTTAAACCTTGTTTTGATCGAAGATAAATGAATGGTACACTCGGTTTGACCATTTTCCTGAACCACCAAAGTCTGAGCTCAGGGTTAAATTTGTCAATGTCGGCTATGACATTCGCCATGAATTTTTTTGTCCAAGCACTCAAATATGGTATTACAAAGTTTCCAAGTTAGAATTTAGCTCAGCAAACCCAATTTCCTTTATTGAACTTTTCAAATTCAGAAATTCGTTGCCCAAAAGGAACATTTTGCTAAACCACAAAATCTCGGTTTTTCTCGTCCAAAAACATGATTTTTGAGGGTTTCTTCTGTAACTTGAGGACAACTCTATAAAACATGACTAAAATTGGAGGGGTTTTAAGTTAAAGTATTGGCTTTCAAATGAAAACAAGAACGATTGAATCGGTTGTTCATAGCTCGAGTTATTAACGTTCAAAATCGTATGGTTTTTTTGGCCCACCCTGTATATTTGTTGTGCTGCTAATACACTTATCTGAGATGAAACCTGCACCTCCTGGATACTGTCGGCTTATGCAATGACCATGATTACCCATACATAACTCAACTTACAAAACCGCTTTTTTAATTCTATCACTCGCTAACGACTTACATTACACCTCCATTGCTTTCTTTGGCGCCTACGTATGTCTGAATCTCAGGAGTGCGGTGTTTTTTTTACGATGCTAGATATTTTAAAATCTAAATATACACGAACACGATATTTAGTTTCTTGTTTGGTCAAAATGGGTTGTTTCGTCGAATGCCAGCACTCATAAAGGAATTAAGAAAGGACAGACAGAAGGACCAGAAAAATACGGTTTTTTTCATTTTCAAAAATTGTTACATTTTAGCTGTGAATTTTTTCGTGAAATGCGTTCAATTTTGAATTTTCCGATATAAATTATTTCATTCCTATTATTTGCTTGACGGCGTGTTCTGACTCGACACAGTCTGATACTTCTGAGTCATCAAGAGAAATTATTCGCCTGTTTTGTAAAACGCACGTAGCCCGAAAACTAAGTTCGTTCCCAGTCGAAAATTGTCGACAAAAAAACTAATTTACCGTATTTCTACTCTGACGAGTCTTTCTCGAAACGATTCTGAAGTCTGAACGCGCCCAAGAAAATGAGATTGCGATTGGACGGGCAGACCAGCAGACCTTGTCCTGGACGTCCTTTGCACGTGATACCTATGTTTTCAGGCCGAAGATGTGTTCCTAAAGTTCCGTAAGGTGACTAGCGTGTGAGCAACAGGTGCATCACCTACAATGTCACCTACATATGGTCGTATCCTTGCAAGCAACCTACACATCCTACATTGATAACCTACATACATATTGCCGACTACATACATACCTAACTATCGCAGCCTACCTACATACCTGCAACAACCATGGTATCGCAACATGTTGCTCGGCTATGCCAAAGGTCCCCGCTTCATAGAAGTACGCTTTGGGTTATACCTGTTGGGTGGGGGCTTATTTGAGGTGTTATTCGAGCATGTAGGCTTGCTCTAGTTTTTGTGTTAGTTGATCTAATAAATGGTTTTCGTTTCCATTGAAGTTTTCACTAATATTCATAAAGAATGGTTTTGGGTTTTTAACTTGACTAATACCTCGCTTAGAGCTTTTAACCTTGCTAGTTTATCTTCGGGTCTCTGTACCTTGTGGTCAATCTGATGTAGCACAGTAGAAATTTTCAGCAACATGGAGTTCTTATCTTCACTTCTTTCATGTATGCTTTGCTCTAACATATCTCTTCTCTCCCTTCCAATGTTGTCGCGGTTTTTTATATTTACGGTGATTTGTCTCGTAATTTTATTCGTCGGTCTCTTCTTTAGTCCTTTGTCACTCACTCGATTGTTTTGTGTTTTCTGGTAGGTGCTGTTCATAACTTGGATGGGATGTCTTGCACGAGATGTGTGTCCCTGTATTATATGTACATGATTCAGCTAATTTTCCAATTCTATAACAGAGAATATGACTTGCAACATGCCAAACGACACTCGCGCGGGTACCGAATTATGAATAGCGCAATGTTCTTGATATTATTTCCTCACAATTATGTTAGCAATCACAGCAACTCACCCTTTTCAGTTTATCATTTGACTATGTTTATATTTTGTACATATTTTTATTATTTTAACTTTTTTCGGGTTTGGGTACGCGAACACAAAGCCTAGTGCTTGCCGATCTGACGGTGCTGCTTTTTACTGGTATTGAGAGGGAGCATCTTACATGTATACCATCCAGCGAGCTTCACCATATTCGGTGGAGGCTGTTTGTATGTATTCACCAGCTTTGTGGCGTAGGACTTGACAACCGTTTTTTTTTAATTCAAGTAAAGATTTGTTTTATGGAGTTTATGGGCTTTCTCGATATGAAAAGCGTGCCCCTTAAGCATGCTTTTATTTAAAAAAAAAGTTTCAAGTCGGAATTGCTGTCAAGTTATTGCTACGGGAAGATTTTGCATTCTCAATTGATTTGGAGACTAAACTTGGAAGCCCTACTGATTTTACAATAATCGAGCCTTTTGAATGCTGGCAGGGATTTCTGAAAAATCGATGAAAAAAACGGTGCTCAGTCTCTTGATTGTTCGAAAATGCTCTACAGATTTTGTTCATGTCTCAGCTCATCTCAATTCTCAACCCCTCTGGTATATTTCCAAATATTCTAAACCTAACCCCTCACATTATTTATTTACGTTTATTCAGCTCTCTCACAATCTAGCCGTGTCTTTGCGTAATTAACCATGAACTTGGCTGTTACAAACAAATAATTGTTGATTTGATTTCAGATACGTCTGTGATCATCTATGTTGGTCGTCGACAACAACAACATTGTTGGCCCAACAACAACAACAACAACAGCATTGTTGGCTCATTAACAACAGCAACAACATTGTTGGCCCAACAACAACAACAACATTGTTGGCTCAACAACAATAGCAACAACATTGTTGGCCCAACAACAACAACAGCAGCGATGCCCGTCTCAACATTACCCAAAGCACCACATTGCCATCATCTCATCTCGTGTTGTGTTTTTAGATTACGTCAAGTTTCATTCGTCCAATTTCCTGTTTTTGGCTACTTGAATAGTTTTCTGAAATTTGTCTGTCATCGAGCTTTAATTAAAACTCATAAGTCTGTATCCACCAAAAAAAGCTTAATTGGACAATTAACATTCACATATGTATGTAACAAATATGAACTTATTAAATGTGTCATAAAAATAATCACCGCATAGCAATATATTCACTTATTGAGTGTGTTTGTGTATAATGGAGATAATTCATGTTACAATAACTGAATAATTTTTGCTAAAAAAAACAAAACATTTGTCTTGTTGCCGCCTACATAACCTGCTTATCTATGTATATGATGGTAAATATACCGTATGTAGTCCATTAATCCCTCACTTATGAACTGCAATCGAAACAGTCTCACTTCTGCCGAACCTTTGACACGTCTAAAATGTTAGGCTATATGGAAAGGTAAACTCGTTGAATAATGTAATCAATACAGGGCAAAGCTTGAGTAAAAGAAACGCCACAAAGTTGTTTGTCCAGAAGATGACTGCATAATTCCTTCAGTTCAGGTTTCAATCCAGACCCAGACTATAAAATTGATTTTGTGATAGTCAATAATGTTACCATTTTAAGCTTAATGCACATTTGCGTTTAATTATTCAACGACGACTCAGTTCGTCTGGCTTTACTTGCGGAATTTATTGGAAAAAATCGTATAACGGAAGAATTGTGTTTTTAAGAGAATTGAAAATTCACGCAGTGTCTCATCGAAAACTATTTTGGTGGATAATTTTTGTTCTTTCAATTTTTTTATTTGAATCCTCTCTGTATTGTACTTTTCGTAAATGCGTACATTTTCAGTTTATAACTGCATTGTGTCATTAACTCCTTTGAAAAATACTTATTTAGGAACTAATTTTTATTTTTTTAAAAGGTTTTCGTTATTCTACAGTTTCTACAAATGAATATCGTATTCCATACGTTACTTAGTTTTGTTAGAATACATTATCAAGCTACAGAAGCAATTTTGCTAATAATTACGATAATGAATTGGTGGACCCACTCGCTATAATCTACATTTTAGCTGTGATCAGTTAGTCCTGTTATGTTCTGTTGTTATCGCTTGTGTTCTGTCCATTTCCAAAACATTTTGTAAATCAATTTGTACCGCCCCGTGTATTAAAAATATGCACCATTTTACGCCCTTCCCTCAGCCCAATTTATTGCTTTTCTATAAATGCCCAAATATGCTTGGTGTTCCGTTTGTAACGTAGTTGTAGAATGTTGGAGGTCGTTTCTTGTTTTCGAATTCCAATAAATGTTTTTCTTATCATGTCCCCATTGAAAACTGTCATCTATCCAACCGTTGTTTGTCTGTGATCGCAAAGTTGTATTTTTGTACCAAAAAGTAAAAGTTTGGATAAAATCTACCCGAATTGCATCTCAATAACTTGATTTGTTTGTACTAGAACCGAAGTTGTTATGACATGTTGTCAAATACACCAACATTTAGGACATCTCGTCAAACTCGAACCTGTTCTCGATTCAACTGTTCGTTTTCGCTGTTCTGTACTTTATTCTCAGCTTTTTCAATAGATTCTCATTTTCTTCATTGCATTGCATTCTTATTGAATTTCAACGAGAATCGCGTTGTCCTTCGCTGCTGAAGCTCATTCTGAGTTTCTTGTTGATCGGCAAAATTTGTTATTACCGTCTATCCGTCCAAAAGTTTCAACTTAACGGAAACGTTCAAAATACCGGAATTTTTCGCAGCATTCTTACTATCTGAAAAAGCATTTAATTGAAGGGAATCATTTGCCAACAAGAAACTCATCAACAAGCCATATTCACATCACACCTGATTGTCTTTTTTACCCGCAACGCCGAGTTCAACTTTCTGAACACGCAACCAATTCGAGATTCGATTGTTCAACTGTCGTGAAATATGTACTTAGAAAATGTTCCTTTTCACCCGGTTCTGTGAAACGTTTGGCCTAACAATGTTTACGAATTATGAAAAAATCCGAATAAAAGATTCCATTGTAAGCCGACCTGGGTGAAGAGACGACACCTGTGGCCAATACTACTGTACTGTACTGTAGTGATAATCAGTTCGGGTAGCTATATAGTGCGTATAGTCGATTAGGGTAACCTTGCCCATTTGGTGAACACCCAAAATTGTACGACACCCATAAAACTATTCTCCTGGCCACATTTTCTCAATTAAATTTAGGATTTTGCTTTGCAACCTAATGAGAATGATGAAAGTGTGAATTTATTATTGAACCGGTGGTCAGAACTGATATATGTACCCGACTGATTTTCAACATATTCAAATGTTAGCTTCAGCACTTCGTTACACAAATTACTAGGGAAGCATAAATTTTTTTATGTCGTAATTGCTAAATTCAACTTTCAGTCGTCAGATTTCTACTTTTGATGTCAAATGAACCAGAAACGTTTAAATGCACCTTTTCTTGTGGCACTCACTATTCGGTTGTTCCGGTAGATCAATTTTAATATTATTATTACTTTTTATTTTTATTATTAAAGTTTCTCTCCGCATTATCGGTCCGTTTTTTTGTTGAAAAATTAGCCGGAAAGTAGCGCAATAAACATGAAGTCGGCGAAAACTCATTTTGAACCCTCAAAAAGGTTTTGTAGTTTTGTGCCTAAATTCCAACTGAAATTTTTTTTGTGACTTTCTGTAAAACGATTCGCCTAATGCTGTTTTTGTGTAAAATTTCCGTTCATTCATCTTCTCTGCATTCGTTCATAATCGGTTCAAGTCTGTGGGGAATCACTGGAAGGTGAAAACTTTTGTTTTCAATTTCGGGTCAACCATGGTTTTCTATAAATAGCGAGTTTGATTGCTTGAAACACACAGACTCGAACAAAACCCTTGGCTTTATAACACTCGGGCTTATTACTGCTGGATTCACACATTCATTGGTCTGATGATGTTATTCTTATTTATATTTAAATTAACGTGCTTAATTTTATTGAAATGAGAATCTTTAGTGAATACTTTGTCTTTCTGCACAAGTTTCTTAGAAATTTTTTAGTTTTTTCCCCCGATAACAATAATTTTCGAGAATTAAGAAGAAGAAGAAAATATACAAATATTTTCGGTATAAAATTGAGATGATTCTCGTTTGCAGACAGTTGAATTGAAAGCACTGTGGCTCATCCATTTCTGGTATTACATATTAATGTATCTGTATTAATTGAATTTGGCTTGCAACGCAATTCAAGTCCTAATTCTCTTTCGAACTCTATACGTCATCTTCAATTATAATACGTACATTTTACGTTGACATCAAAATGGAATGCCAAAATACTATGGATAGATTTTACCCCTCTTTTGCCCCTAAGCAACCATTGCCATTATGTTCACAAGTTATTCACATTTGTGTGTAATTACTCTGATTGTGTTCTGTATTTGACCCGTGTGTTCATGTTCAAAATATTACTTATTATACTTATTATGTGTACGTACTTCTGTGTTTGTATACTCGTACATAGATGACTTTATTTACAAGTCTTACGAACGAGCCATCGGCGATAATTATAAATTTGATCAATATATGTTAGTTTTTTTTATTCTTTTACAGTATTTACTGCCGTTGGCTTGTTGTAATATACCATAGATCTAGTTGATATATGATATTCAAGTTATAACAGTTGGGCATTTTTTCGTTTTCCGCATAAAATTTGATCATTACACAGATAAGCTGTAACATTTATACTCTTCCTAATCAAGACGTCAAACGTCTGCGGAAATCAGCCCGATTGTACTTTTATAGAAATGGTTGTCTGTTTTTGTGTTGGTGTTCTAAACCATATAGATTATGTATCTTTGATCAAGTTGAATTCGATAATCACAGTAACTAACAGGCATTACTGGTTGAACCGCCCAACATGATCTTCTGCCAGATATACATGATCAATGTCCCGTAAAACTGTCGAGGCTGTTCCTTCATCTTCGGCCAATTTTGATCTGAGCACAAGGTGCTTTTTCAAAGTCACAGAAACTCGTAATGTCTGTTTTCCTTCGATTATCAAATTTATCTTCTTACAGTTTTATCGTGTGTTCGTACCTTTCGGTGTGTGTTGTTCACTATTTTACACCTATTCACTACAAATATTATAATTATTGTTAATAACTTATTACTAACATAATAATTATAATCCATATTATACCACAATAAATTATTATATGATGCGAATGAAATCTATACAAAAATGAGGGCGAAAGTCGGTAGGTTGTGGTTGGATTGATCACGAAGTTGATGTGCACCCAATACCATCAGTTTAGAGTGCGGTGGTATACTTGTAATTACAATTGTTCTTACTCGAGCTATAATAAGTTTGTTGCGTTCACAAAACTGTTTTTTTTTAATTCTCGTCGAAAACAAGAAAAATATATCAATTTATTTTCCTATCCTTCTGTATACTATATATTGAATTAGATTTTTCGATTCTTTTGCACGATCCCGCGACCGTTTTATTGAAATTATTTAGTCTTATGACCTAGGTCATTGGTTGATTACCAGACGTACGTCAGATCCCACGATTCTGAATGACGACACCGGCCCGACCGTCACGAGGACGGGATCAGCCTGTGGCCGGGCTGCTCGTCAACGTCATTCGAACATTGACTACCAGGTTGGTTACGGTATGTCAAATTACTAACAAACTAGAAGGGGTGGAAAAAGGGGAATTCCCCCCTCTTTGGCTGTTTCAAAAAGTAAAATTTGTTGCCCGAGGTGTAGGTAAAATGACCTGAAAACTGCTAATTCCTACTTTTTGGTGAACTTCCCTCCCTCTTGAGGATTAACTTGTCCGCCAGTGTGTGTCAAATAATAATAAAACAAGGAAAAAAGCAATTCAGGTCAATTGTTTTTTTGGGGGTTTTTCGTTGGGAAGTTCATGAATAATTAGTGTTTGGACCTGTGAGTTTCAGTTCAGTATGTTTAACGTTGCAACAAATGATAAAAAATTTACGTTTCACTATAAAAGGTACCTTTTTAAAATAACATGAAGGTCCTTTTCAAAAAAAAATGTTTTTAAGCAGTTTTTTGGTCTTGTTTGGAAGATTTTGAAAATGAATAAAACAAGGAAAAACAATTGGCCTCATTGTTTTATTTGACATTCCCTGGTGTTAAGCTTTATTGATTGATTACCGGACTGAAATCCGGCTTTGGTAGTTGCTTGCTTTTGCTCATACCACTTGCCAACAGTCAGTCACTCTTCCACACTGACGAGCTAAATTTCCAAAGGGAGGGGAATTTTTTCAAAGAGGGGGGGGGGGGGATCGGCAGTTTCAAGATCATTTCACCTACACCTTGGGAAGAAGTTTTACTTTTTGAAAACCCCAAAGAGGGGGGAATTCCACTTTTCGGTTCTTCCCTCGTCCGCTAGTGGTCACTCTCCCACAGTGACGGACGAGCCAATCCTTCGAAGGGAAAACAAATTTTCAAATGGGGGTATTCATCGTTTTTCAAAAGCCATTTCCTCCGCTAGTGTTTACCCACTGACTCATTGGTTATGCAGTGCGAGCGAAGAGCAGCGTAACATTGAGCGTAACCGCCTTCAACAGGGCTACAGTGACACGGGACAGGTGCTCAACACTCTCATTAATAGTTGGTTTTCATAACATGATTCTTAGTAATATTTATTAATAGTTGGTTTTAAGTAATATAAATTAATAGTTGGTTTTCATAAACTTATTCTTAGTAAAATATGTCTGATTTCTTTTGCAAAGTTGTTTTCTGGTCATTCTCGGGTATTCTTGAGTCATTTGTGTACCACAATTACTTTTGTTAATTATGACATGGAAGATAAAAATTTACTTTCTCATCGGTTGTTTTGAATTGCGATCGACTTTGATTATGATCATGATTCATGGTCATGATTCCACATTAATTCACGTATTTATTATTCATTATGACCACCAAACCAACGAAATAACATGAATATTTTTAGAGCACGAAAACGACCTGACCGAGTGTCTGCAAACGTTCAGGGCCGTGTCCGATCGTATTAGTGGTTGGTTACGATACTTACGATCGTTATAGCAAAACCACTAATTAGTTTCCGTTTTTACGACTACTCTACCTACTGACTTCAGGGACAAAAATAATTGTCATTTTCAAAAACAAGATTTTTCTCTATTCCGTTAATCATGTGAGTACTGAGCACATAATAAATGGTGATGAGCACGTGCAACTGTTGTTGCAGAGAATCGAAAACGCATCAAGAACGTTCGGAGCAACGTGAGCACGTGCAAGTCGCTGCTGCACTGCAAACGGGATGAACTCAAAAAGTTGTGGCTGGAAAATGCGCAGCATAATCGAGTGGTCGAGATATTGGATCAAGTGTTGGTTCTAATGCGTGGGGTATCTGAGCGATCAGGGAAGACTCAGTCAGTAATTGAGTAAGTCAGTCAGTCAGTCACTGAGTAAGTGTCAGTCAGTCAGTCACTGAGTAAGTGTCAGTCAGTCAGTCACTGAGTAAGTCAGTCAGTCAGTAATTGAGTAAGTCAGTCAGTCAGTAATTGAGTAAGTCAGTCAGTCGGTAACTGAGTAAGGGAGTCAGTCAGTAACTGAGTAAGTCAGTCAGTCAGTCACTGAGTAATTGTCAGTCAGTCAGTCACTGAGTAAGTCAGTCAGTCAGTAATTGAGTAAGTCAGTCAGTCAGTAACTGTGTAAGTGAGTCAGTCAGTAACTGAGTAAGTCAGTCAGTCAATAACTGAGTGAGTGAGCGAGTGACTCACAGTTACAACAGTCAATAAGTTTTACTTTTGATATACGTACTCACGA
The DNA here is from genome assembly GCA_964036265.1 of Daptonema setosum. Lineage (NCBI taxonomy): Eukaryota > Metazoa > Nematoda > Chromadorea > Monhysterida > Xyalidae > Daptonema > Daptonema setosum. Next base: position 33,594,320 of record OZ038443.1, read on the forward strand.
TTGACAAACGGACTGACTGACGGATTAAATATTAATTGAAATGCTGAAAAACTGACTGACTGATTAATTGATGTGCTGAATGACTGGCTTACTCCCAACGCAACTGATTGACTGACCGACTTCAGTGACCAACTACGTCGTGCCGTGAATGGTTGGCGTGACGCCGTGGCCAATCGTCATTACCTGCGGGCCGCCAATCTGCTCCTGGAAACCTGTTAGTAATTGTAATTTTGAATCGAGATTTTCTTGCAAAAAGTTCCATCGTTTTGTAAACCCGGTTTCCTGATTAGACAGATAACTTAGGCTTTGTATTCGTTGTCTTTCAAGTATTTGAACTCGAGTATTGATTTTTTTATCTCGATCAGGCACGCTTACCGTTTTTTCGTTCAAATGGTAGGAAACTGAGTGAGAGTTTTTATGTTATTGTTTTTCAATTTCAGCGACTGATTTGGAGGCAAAACTCGCGAAAATCCAGGGACTCGAACCGTTGCGTCAGAAGATGAAGGGCAATCGAGAGGTGAATCATTTGTGTTTGCTTGTTGTGCTTGTGTTGTTGTTTTTGTTGTTGTTACTGTTGTTGTTAATGTTGTTGTTGTGCGTTTCGTTGTTGTTTATATTGTTGTTGTGTAACATGATTTGTTTCAGGAGCTTTATTGCATCCTCGTAGACGAGCTGTATCGTTTGCTGTACCTGCGACCGTGTGAAGAGTTGGCTGGACGGGTGCTCATGAAACAAATTGACGATACCGACCAGCTGTTAAGCAGCTCACATGGACTCGCGTTGGATCACAGCGATCAGAGTGGTCAGTCAATCAGTCAGTCACTCAGTCAGTCACTCACTCAGTCAGTCAGTCAGTCAATAAATCAGTCACTCAGTCAGTCAATCCGTCAGTCAGTCAGTCACTCAATCAGTCAGGCAATCAGTCAGTCACTCGGTCAGTCAGTCAATCCGTCAGTCAGTCAGTCACTCAATCAGTCAGTCAATCACGCAATCAGTCACTCAGTCAGTCAATCAGTCAGTCACTCAGTCAGTCAATCAGTCAGTCACTCAATTGGTCACTCAGTTCCTCAATCAGTCAGTCAATCACGCAATCAGTCAGTCTTTCAATTGGTCACTCAGTCACAATAATCATAAGCACTTGTTTATCTAAGAATAAAAGTGATTAGAATTGTATGGTTAAAAATGTTCAGCTTGTCTCAACGCGAACGAGAAGGACGAGCCGATAACGGAGGGTGACAAGGCCGTCGAGTCATCGGCCAATGCCATCGATGATGAAGCTGCTGTACAGACGATCGCTGTGCTCGTTGATGCCTTGGCTGTACTCCAGGTTGATCGGGAAATGCGTGAGTGAGTGAGTGAGTGAGTGAGTGAGTGAGTGAGTGAGTGAGTGAGTGAGTGAGTGAAAGAAAGAAAGAGTGAGTGAGTGAGTGAGTGAGTGAGTGAGTGAGTGAGTGAGTGAGTGAGTGAGTGAGTGAGTGAGTGAGTGAAAGAAAGAGTGAGTGAGTGAAAGAGTGAGTGAGTGAGTGAGTGAGTGAGTGAGTGAGTGAGTGAGTGAGTGAGTGAGTGAGTGAGTGAGTGAGTGAGTGAGTGAGTTAGTGAGTGAGTTAGTGAGTGAGTGAGTGAATGAGTTTTTTCAGCGACTACCGGACGCGCTCGTGCACGTCCAGCAGAACATCAACCGTGGCCTGGCCAGATGCCTGACACAGGTTTACTTTATTATTGAATCATTTTGAAAGCTCACCTTTTCCAACAATTCGGATACTAATAAAAACTAAGACATCCATTACTATCTCCAGTATGTTTCTGTAAAAAATCTGCTTAAAAAGCCATGCAGAACGCGCGTGAAACTTCAGCTTCCCAGTCATTCACTAAAAAAATCTGCATCTTGTTTCGAAAACTTCGGTTTTCTGTTCAATAATGCCTGAAATGTTAAACACCAGTCATTCTCTATGTGGCTTGGAATTTGTGTTTGCCATTATAGTGGTGTACCTGAACGGATTTAATTCAGATCTGTCTTCTGTGCCACCACCAGCATCGATCGGTGGCACCCGAATCCATGATGACGTTGGACATGAAAACACCGTTTGTCGGGGTCACCGAGAAGTCACCGGCTCACAAACAACTGGTGCTCGCGTTGGCTTATATACAGGTGAGTGGGTGTAGTGCAGTGAGTCAATCAATCACAAACAACTGGTGCTCGCGTTGGCTTATATACAGGTGAGTGGGTGGAGTGCAGTGAGTCAATCAATCACAAACAACTGGTGCTCGCGTTGGCTTATATACAGGTGAGTGGGTGGAGTGCAGTGAGTCAATCAATCACAAACAACTGGTGCTCGCGTTGGCTTATATACAGGTGAGTGGGTGTAGTGCAGTTAGTCAATCAATCACAAACAACTGGTGCTCGCGTTGGCTTATATACAGGTGAGTGGGTGTAGTGCAGTTAGTCAATCAATCACAAACAACTGGTGCTCGCGTTGGCTTATATACAGGTGAGTGGGTGTAGTGCAGTTAGTCAATCAATCACAAACAACTGGTGCTCGCGTTGGCTTATATACAGGTGAGTGGGTGTAGTGCAGTTAGTCAATCACACAACGAGCAGTCACATGTTAGACAGTCAGCAATCGTTGTGTGTTTGAGATTGGGATTTAATGAGTGAACGATTGAGTGAGTGAGACAGTCAGTGAGTGACTCAGTCAGTCAGTCATAGTGGCGATACGTGCATGCACGAGTGAGTATTCATTTTATGTTAGATTTATATCACTTAAATTATTTTACCAGGAAGTGTACAACGCGGTGGCTGTGCTGCATCGTCTGCTCATCAAACAGATGAAACGCGCGCGTCACGTGTACAAGCTGGACAAACTCGACCATCTGTATAACGATGAGTTCGTGTACACTCATGTGCAGGTGAGTGAGTGAGTGAGTGAGTAAGTGACTGAGTGATTGAGTGAGTGAGTGGGTCAGTCATTCGATTCAACATTGAGTTCATAGAATATGTCGGTCTATCTGTAAGTCATTCGGGAACTCAGAAAACATTGAACCAAACATCCTGTCAGTCAATCAGGAACTTGTGAATCATGCAGTCGACCAGTCACTTGTTTATGCCAATCGTTCACGTTTCATGTTTCAGACATGTTTAATGGGTTGGTTGGAGGACTACCTCGCCGTATCAGCAGCCAGTTCCTCGGCGCTGGCCGACTTGACCCAACGAGCAGCGTCCACCGCCGCCGCCCAGCACCTGAACAACGCCGGTGATAATCTCAGCTCGTACTTTACTAAACGAGGTAATTTTGTACTTTAGTTTAACTTTTCCAGTGGCGTTAATAACTTGACGCAAGAATAACGCATCGAGAACTTTTCGCTGAAACAGTAAATTATTGCGGATAATAGTTGTAACAGTTAATCGGTCATGTCACGTATGCTCGTTGTGTGCAATTGTTGATAGAATTAGCATCAGTCAGCTAGTCATAAGTCATTTATTCAGTTCCTCACCCAGTTAGTAAGTTAGTCAATCAGTACCGTTATAGGACAACTGGTTAGTAAATTCAACAGTTCGTACTCCGTAATGTGATCAATCATTCACACATGTCGGGGGAAAATGTAGCTCTAAACGAAATTATATAACTTGTTTTCGGACGTTTGTATTATAGTTTTACCTACGTGGATCAAAAACGAAGGGAATGGTGGAATTTCTTCCACCTTGGCGGTGTCAAAAGTGGCGTTCGCTGTAGGTATAGGCACAGGTAAAATGGTCTGGAAACTGCCAGCTTCTTCCCCGATCCCCTGGGCAGCAAATGATTGGCTCACTTGGCAGCAACTCTGTGCCGCATACAACTCGTTTGAATCAACTGCACTGGCGGACGAGCTAATTCTCCAAAGGGAGGGAAATTTCCCCAAAGTGGGAGGAATTGGCGGAAATAAGGCCATTTCACCCACATCTTGACATCTTGTTGAACAAACTTTATTTTCTGGAATTGACAAAGAGGGGGGAATTCCACTTTCCCACCCTCTCTCGTCCGCTAGTGATCAACTGTACATCATGAAAAAAGATTTTGGCGCGCAACTCGCATTGCTTGTTAAGGATAACCATTGCTTGCACCGAAACGATCATCATCATCATCATTTTATTCAGTGTAAACTGACAAGAGGGCACGAAAAATGACTAACAAGTTAGTCGTGGCGTAATGTGCATGATACAATACAATAAAGTAAAATAAGCAAAAAATTTATTTAGGGTAATTAAAATTGAAATTTTTAGTAGAGGAAAATGGTAAAAATAAGAAGAAAAAGAATCACCGGACAACAAAATATATGATTATTGTATTTTTTTTTTTGAAAATAAAAGGTATGTTATCATGATAAGATTAGATCACCCTGAAATATTGGTAGTTTATAGAGGGAAAAGTAATAAAAAGATTAAAAGATAATAGAACACTGTATTGAAATTAGAGAAAATATGATGTTAGTAAGTAATTTTAATCAAGTATAAATTGAAAGATTGAACTTAATAAAAAAAGACTTGATAATAAAAACTGTAAAAATTTGAAATTTAAAATTTAAAATTTAAAAATTGATGGTGAAATACACCATAAGAGTGTATATAATCTGTGATATAAGAAAATTAAAATTAATATTAAAATAGTATTTAATAACAAAAATAAAAGTAAAAATAGCAATAATAAAAAAATAATAATAATAACGGGAAAAATCAACAAGTGAGGAAAACCTGAAAGCAGATTGAATAAGCTTGTAATAATGATGTAGCCTAAGGGAGGAGAATTTGAGGTGGGAAATAAAATTTTATAATTAAAAATAATAATAATGTGTTATTTGTAGTTATTTTATAGAATATTATAAAATAGTATATAAAAAATTATAATCATATTAGAGTATTAAGAATTAAGAATGAATAATTTGAGTGAGGGAAGAATCGCGGATAATATATAAATGTGTTGTTTGGTTAAGAGCAAAGAGAAGTAGAAAAAAAATATAGTAAGTTTAATAAGATATGTTGAATTAATTAGAAAAATAGAGAAGAATAGTAAAATTTTAAGAGGCTAGAATTGTATAAAGACAAATATGGGTATAATGGAAAATGAAATAGCAATGAAGATTGAAGTTAAAGTTAAATTTATTCAGTGTAAGACAATGAGTAGGTGAACCAGTAACATGAATAAGACGTCCTAGAATATCTGATATATTAAAGACTGAAAAAAGAAAGTAATAAAATGTAAGGAAAAGTAGATATTAAGATATAGTTATAGATATTAAAGTAAATGGAAAAAGTGAATAAAATTAAAATTAAAGTAAAGTAAAGTAAAGTTTTTATATATGCCTGAAAACATCAATAGTAAAGTAGGAGTTGACATCAGACCTGTTGCACAATGCGTTAATAAAATGAGCATCAAAGACAATAGAACGAAACTCTTTGATTGTTGAATATACTGAATAACCAAGAGAAATGAAGGCTTTGATTGACGAAATATGAGGGGAGTTATGGTAAAAGGTTGTAGAATTAGATTTATAAGTTAGTTGGAATGAATGACGATTAACCGATTGGTGGTTGGATTGAGGTGAATAAATAATTAAACCAGGGAAAGAGAAACGAGAGACGATTGAAATTTTGTATAAAAAGAGAAGACGAGCAGCACCGGCAGTAACTGAAATAGGTAAAATATTGCAACGATTTAACAAATTAGCATAAGAGACATCATGTGAATAACAATTGGTAATGTAGCGTAAACAATATTTCTGAGTTCTGTCTAGTATAATACGATGGGTAATTTGACGTGGATAACAAGACTCGATGGCATACAATAAATGGCAACGAAGTAGTGTGTTGTATAATAATAAGCGTGATTTAAAGTCAATGGATTTACGGAAAATACGAATGGAGGCCGCAACATGACGTTTTATAAGGGCACATTTTTTTACATAGTGGATATGAAAGTCTAGGTGTGCATCAAATGTAATACCAAGATATACAATAGTGTCAGAATATTTGACAAAAATTTCACCAATAATACAGTGAGAAAAATCAGGAACGTTGACATTACTACGTGGGTTGGGAAAAACAATATAGTTGGATTTGGCAGGATTTACAGATAAATAAAGGGAGTCACAAAGATGCGATATGACCTTAGAAGACGTGGAATTCAAGGCATGAAGATCAACATTGGTTTTAAGAGATGAGATAATAAAGAGATCATCAGCATAAGCAAAAATTTGAGGTTGACAGGAAAAAGAAGTAAAATCCATAGTGAGTACAGAATTTATATATATGATGAATAACGTTGGTCCAAGTACACTACCTTGTGGGACACCTGAAATAATAGAGGAAGACGAAGATAAAATATCATTTACACGAACAGATTGTGATCGATTGTATAGATAGGATTTTATAATGGAGAAAAGTGGAAGGGGTATTCCAAAATGGAAGGGGTATTCCAAAGTGGAAGGGGTATTCCAAAGTGGAAGGGGTATTCCAAACGATGACCGTGAAACGAGTCAACCAACAACTTAACTAAATAATACATATTGGGAATGATTCCATTCTGTGATTCGTATTTCAGGAGGTCAATTGTTGGCTTAGGCAAAACAATTATTGTAGTTTGTTTAAGTAATGGTGATTTGCAGGTGTTGTTCACACGCTCGCCCGCAATAAGAAACCCATTCTGTTCCGATACACACAAACAACGCAAACAATGAGCATGCAGGCGCAGAAACACCAGAATGACAGTTAGTCATTGTTGTTGTTGTTCTTCTCGTTGTTGGTTGTTGTCGTTGTTGTTGGTTGTTGTTGTTTTCATGGGGTTGTTTTGTTGTAATGTGGTTGTTGCTGTGGTTGTTGATTGTTGTTGTTGTTTGAAGTTGTTGTTGTTTTTGTGATTATTGTTGATTGTTATTGTTGTTTGTAGTACTTGTTGTTGCTTGCAGTAGTAGTAGTAGTAGTTGTTGTTGTCGTTGTTGTTGTTGTTTGAAGTTGTTGTTGTTTTTGTGGTTATTGTTAATTGTTATTGTTGTTTGTAGTACTTGTTGTTGCTTGCAGTAGTAGTAGTAGTTGTTGTTGTTGTCGTTGTTGTTGTTGTTGTTTGAAGTTGTTGTTGTTTTTGTGATTATTGTTGATTGTTATTGTTGTTTGTAGTACTTGTTGTTGCTTGCAGTAGTAGTAGTAGTAGTTGTTGTTGTCGTTGTTGTTGTTGTTTGAAGTTGTTGTTGTTTTTGTGGTTATTGTTGATTGTTATTGTTGTTTGTAGTACTTGTTGTTGCTTGCAGTAGTAGTAGTAGTTGTTGTTGTTGTTGTATATAACACTGATGTTGTATCATGTTTCAGGCGATGAACAGGGTTCGTTGGTTAACAGTCTGTTGCACGTCGAGCTGAATCCGCCCATTTTCATGGTGGACGGCAACGTTGGAAGCGTCTGGCTGTGTCCACCGGCACCCGATAATGTTGGTTGAAACACTATTTTGGTCGAAACATTATGTCACTCCTTCACTCACTCGTTTGTATTCGTACTGCGTATTCGATAGCAACCATTAACATTTTTTCATAATAAATTTTTTTTCGGATTTCATTCAGCTACTGAATTTTTCAAAATAGTCATTCATTCACTCAGCTTTGCTTACTCAACCAATTATCAGCTCGTTCACTCTTTCCTGAGGTAAGAGACTGAGAGACACTTTCTCACTAATCCATGTCTCACTTATTGACTCACTCCTCAGTCACTCAATCACTCAATCAATCAATCACTCACTCACGTACTAGGTCACTCACTCAGTCACTCACTCACTCAATCACTCAACCAATCAATGGGACACTCACTTACTCAGTCACTCACTCACTCACTCACTCACAGATCTGTGCTGTCTTCCGTCCGTGCATGAAGTTTGCCACTGAGATCCAGCGTCGTCAGAATCAGCAGGCGGGTGCACCATCTGACAAGCTGAGCGTGTACCTGAATGACTACGTCCATAATACATACCTGCATCGTATATCATCATCATTGAAGGTACGTTCAACTATCAACTTTTTAATGAAAAAATTCGTCGTTTAATCAGTTATTTTGCCTCAAACAAAGTCGGTTACAAAATCATAAATATAATGAAATAACGATCACCCACGGTCTATCCATATACGATGTACAGGCGTGCAATTAGAGTAAAATTATTCCCCTAACCGGAGAAAAAAAACGGTGTGGCGTTTTTTTCAACGGTTATTTTCTAAAGCCATTAATTAGTAGAAGAACGAATAACCGTTTTGTCACAGTACAATTCTAGTAAACTTCAAGTCCGACTTTTTTATTTTGTCGCAGGATTCCACGCAATTCACTCACATAATTGAAATATGAGGTGAAAACAAGTTTTGTGCAGCTCACCATGCATTTTCCGTTGTTAAATTATAAAATCAAATATAAATGTAACTAGTTTGGATAATTCATGTGTTGAAACTAGGGTCGTTGTTTAGGAGCGCGCCAACGAAGCACTGAAGGCTGCCAATTCGTACAACACGGTGGTTAACATGGAGGAACAGGCGGCGTTGGGTGCACCCGTGCCCGTGCTGCAGAGCTCGGCGCTCACATTCAGTGTTAGTACCCTTAAAATGAAATATGTCCTCAAATTTTTTCAAAAAACAATTTTGGATCTTTTTTGATCTAATTAGAATTTTCTTTAAATTTATTCACCGACTACTCGGTTCTCATTTGCAAGAACTTCGTCTTCTGGAATAAATAAACTGATTGTTAGTTTTTGTTTGATTGATTGACAGACCGATTGATTGGTTGATAGGTTGATTGAATGATTGGTTAGTTGATTGATTGATTGATTGATTGATCTATCCGAATCGATGGTCACTGATTGCAGTTGTGCAACTACGTCGGTTCACTGATCCAGAGTCTGCCACCGTTTGCCGGCAACCTTGCGGCACTCTGGCTGCTGGTGCTCGCTGAATACAAACAGTTGGTTGTCTGACGTGAACAGCAGTAACTGATTAAAACTGGTAAATGATTCGGTAGTTTCGAAAGTAGCCTGACTGTAGTCAGACTGCTGTCGATATCAGCAATCGACAAGCTACCTGCAACTCAGAATTTATTTCATTGACAATTCTGTGCTAGAAAAGTTAAGGCAAACTACGTTTTACCAACTAATTTGGGGTCTCTTGTTCTGACTTGACGTGCATTAACTTTCTATATAGTTTCCGTCAATTTATACATCATTTTCGTGAGTCTGGTTTTTTCAATAATGAGATATTGTTGCCAATGTTGTCATGTTATGGCAAATGTCAGGAACACGTCTCGTGTGTACGAGCTGATCACGCGATCACTGCGTCAACAACCCGATGGCATGGAACCCTGCGAATGGAGGAAGATCAGTGCCGCTTGGGCCGTAGATGAGGACATAAGTCGACTGCTCAAGTCATTGCCTAATTGGACAGGACTCGTGATTGAACCGTTGATGGGTTGGTTGAATGACTGATTGATGGATTGATTGAGTCAGTGAGTGATTGACTGAGTGACTGACTGACTGACTGACTGACTGGGAACAAATTATATTCTTTTAAAACGCCAGAGAGGGTGGAATTCCTTTTTTGCCACCCGATCTCGTCCGCCTGTGGACCCCACGTAGTTCTCGCCGACATGACTTCACAGCGTCAATGACTGACTGAGTTTCAGGCAGTCGCACGCCCCTGAGCACGTCAGCGGACATGTCCAACTCTTCGTTGATGTCTCCATCCTCGACGACACCCGCCACTCCGTTGATCGAGTCGGCCGATCAGGTAATACACAATTAACTATTTGACATTTCTTGATTAATACTTACATAAAAGAGCTTAATTTTTAAAATGTTTTACATGTAATTTTCTCAATAAATGATGTGTGAATTCAATTCAAGGTACGAGCGCGCAACGCCCGCGAGTCGCACATCCTCATAGGCAACCTCGGATCGCAGGCTAAAATCGAGGAATGGGAGGTTGGACATCAACCGTTTTAGAGAAAAAATAAAAATAAATTTTTCGAGTAATGTTTTTTGAAAGAGAGCATGCTAAAACATAGTTCAGTGACGGTTTCGTCGATCACTTATTTGAGTGCTTCGATGTTAATCACATGCTGAATTGGACCTTAATCGGCCGCTGAATAAACATTTTGAATATCATTCAAATTATCATGCAATTGCGATTGAATATGTTTGCTTTAAAGTAATTAATCCGTCAATATTTCTGTTTGTTTCAGCTGATCTTCGACCTGAAACACCTGAGCTCGCTGGCGCACATGCACGAATCGTTGGAGTGGTTTGCGAGCAGTGTCAGGAAGTCGTTGCTGGAATTGCCACAAAATACACTACACTTGTTGACTAATGCACAGGTATGTTGTTGTTGTTGTTGTTGTTATTGTTGTTGTTGTTGTTGTTGTTGTTGTTGTTGTTGTTGTTGTTGTTGTTGCTGTTGCTCTTGTACAAGCATTCTATAACGCAGGTGCAACTGTCTCTCAACGACAACGATGACACGGAGACCGAGACTCTGTTCAATGCCCTCGAACGTCGTCTCACCGACCTGGAGGAAATGGCATCCACGTGTCTGCTCATGCTTCATTTAGAGGTTACATGCTACAGTATATATTGAGGCTTGGTGGTTTGTTTATTTATAATATTATCCGATATTAGTGCGGGTTTTAGGAATGAAAATTTAGTAACTAACAAGAAAACCATTAAAAAAATAGGAAAATGGTTTGATATTGATTGATGATCAGGTACGGGTGCATTGACTCAATGAGTGACCTGACTGACTCACTGACCAACATGACTAACTCACTGACTGATCTGAGTAACTCACTGACTGACTTGACTGACTCACAGACTGTAAAAATGGTTTGATATTGATTGATGATCAGGTACGGGTGCATTGATTCACTGACTGATCTGACTAACTCACTGACTGACTTGACTGACTCACAGACTGTAAAATGGTTTGATATTGATTGATGATCAGGTACGAGTGCACTGTTTCTACCACCTGCTGCCACTCGCCCGCCAGTCGTCTCACGTTGTGACGGCCAGCGAAAGTCAGGAGCCGGACACCCGTTGCCTCAAACTCAGTCTCGACCTGCAACAGTTGCATCGTCAGTTGTCGCCGCAGTTGCAGTCGCGCAAAGTCCGATACATATTTGAAGGTTGGTAGTTGTTGCTCGTGTTGTTATTATTATTATTGTTGTTGTTGTTAACATCTGTGTTTTTGTTGTTGTTGTTGTTGTTGTATTTGCATCCATATTGTAAAATGATGTTTCAGGACTCGGTCATCTCATCTCGTCTATTTTCATCCACTCGGCCCACCACATCACCAAAATCAACGATAACGGCAAGAAGCAGATGTGCAGGAACATTTTCAGGTAAGATGGTGTGAATTTGAAAGTTGCTCCGAGCAGCTCCGTCGTTGATTCACTCACGCACTCGATCGCTCACTAACTCACTCACTCGCTCACTCATTCAGTCACTCATTCACTCACTCACTCGCTCACTCATTCAGTCACTCATTCACTCACTCGCTCACTCACTCACTTACTCACTCAACTCACACAAGTCTACAACAAACGTTGTCCCAATTGACTGCGAGTCGTGAGCCCGATCTCGATGACGCCCGGCGATTCTTCGAACTGCTGTACAAGGCACCCGACCAGATTCTGAACACCATCGTCGAGAAACAGCCACGATTCACGGAGCTCGAATATCGGTGAGTGAGTGAGTGAGTGAGTGAGTGAGTGAGTGAGTGAGTGAGTGAGTGAGTGACTGAGCTGAGTGAGTGAGTGAGTGCAGTGAGTGAGTGAGTTAGTTGAATGACTGCAGTGACCTGCTGGCTCTGGCCGTCCGTTCGCATTCCAACTTCTCGCAAGAGCACGGTGCCTTGGAGCGGTACCAGGACAAACTCAAGTCCATCATGGCTGAAACACGTACGCAAAAGTGATAACAACCAATAATATATTTATTTATTTCCACATATTTCAAATATAGTCGATTAAAATTTCCTCTGAACAGAATCCCTGTACAAACTTGTATATTCACCAGTTTCAAGTATAATTGTATGGTGAAGTCTGCTAAGTTACTAATAGGCGCAGTTGTCAGCAAAATGGCCGAATTTTGTTATATAGAAACTCACTATATGATTGCGTGAGGCAGTATGTTTTCGAAGCTAAGCCTAAGACTAATCTCAGAGCATGTCACTACATTTTCTTGATAATGGTAATCTTACTTTTTGTGTTTAACCAATATTTGCATGGGAAACTTCCGGAAATTTAAGATCCCATATTGCTAATTACGGTTATGCTGCCTACCCAACATTTTAATGATTGACGCCGGCTTATTCACTTTATTCGTTATTCTTATTACAATATTACGTTGTTTTATAATTACTTATTAGAAATACTTTGTTTTGTTGCGCTAAGGTTACTGATAAATTACTCATTATTGATCATTTGATAATCTATTCATCGATTGTTCCACCAGCCCAGTGTTGATCGGTGATATAATTTTTTCTTGATATAATTTTTTTGTGTTCATAATATTTATATTTATTACATGGTGATTCCATTAATCCAACTTCAACGTGCGTATAATCAAGTTATACAGGTTCAGTCGAACTGCTTCCATAAATCTTGTCGTGATTGACAAAGAAATTTACGACTCAAAACGTTTTTGCTGATTGTGAATAGATAAGATAAGGGTTGTAGAGAAAAAAAATCAATAGTCGAGCAATTAGTTAGTTAGTCCGTCAGTCTGTCAATCAGTCAGTCAGTCAATTAGTCAGTCAGAGAGTCAGTCAGTCAATCAATCATAATCAGTCTGCAGTCACTCCAAGACTGATTTTTAGGAAGTTAAGGAAGAAGTACTAACCTATATCCGACATTCTGAGAATTCTTGCTTGCAGGGGGGAAACGCAAGCGGGAATTGTATTCCGGTGATCAGTCAGTTGTTAGTCAGTCAGTCAGTCCGTCAGTCTGTTAGTCAATCAGTCAGTTGTTAGTCAGTCAGTCTGTTAGTTAGTCAGTCAGTCTGTCAGTCAGTCAGTCAGTTGTTAGTCAGTCAGTCTGTCAGTCAGTTGTTAGTCAGTCAGTCAGTCATTTAATCTGTTTTTAGAAGTGTAATCCAGCAGTAGGGTTAGTTTAACTTTATTCAAGCAAAAACATATTAATAAACACACAGCAATAACACAAATTTAGTTCTCATCTGAAATATAGAATTTAAATTTCCGTGATTTGCATGCATGATGCGCATTGTTGTTTTACCTAATTGACTGACTGACTGACTGTCTAACTGAATGACTGACTGAGTAAAGCGAAATTCAAATAACTTAGTGAAGCGACAACTTATTTTGTACAAAATTATAGGTTATTAAAACGTTCATAAACTTGAAGAGCAAAATGCTGTAATTGACTGTTTGTAATTGACTGACTGACTGACTGAATGACTGACTGTCTGACTGAGTACAGCAAAATTCAAATAAATCAGTGAAGAGACGAAAGAAGACAACTCATTTTGTACAAAAATATAGGTTGTTAAAACGTTCATAAACTTGAAGAGCAAAAGGCTGTAATTGACTGACTGAATGACTGACTGACTGTCTGACTGACTGACTGACTGACTGAATGAAAAATTCAAATAAATTAGTGAAGCGATGAAAGAAGACAAATCATTTTGTACTGATTATAGGTTATTAAAACGTTCATAAACTTGAAGAGCAATAGGCTGTAATTGACTGTTTGTAATTGACTGACTGACTGACTTACTAACTGACTGACTGACTGACTGACTGACTGACGACTGATTGAACGACTTACTTACTGAACGATTGACTGACTGAACTGAATACATAAATGGTAAATACCTTATTTTCATCAATATCATTCACAGTGTTTACATGCCAATTACGCGTGCTCATTCATTCATTGATTCCTGATTCAAAATGAGAATCAGGAAAAATCTACTCTTGATTTTGGTGTTGCTGTTGTGTTTGATGTCGATACTACTGATGGTTCGGCAACATGCAATTGATGGCATCAAACAGCACACAAACCCAATAACAACCAACAGAAAAGGTTATCCAGTTTACACCTAATTGAGTGAGTGAGTGATTGAGTGAGAGAGTGAGTGTGTGAGTGAGTGAGTGAGTGAGTGAGTGAGTGAGTGAGTGAGTGAGTGAGTGAGTGAGTGAGTGAGTGAGTGAGTGAGTGAGTGAGTGAGTGAGTGAGTGAGTGAGTGAGTGAGTGAGTGAGTGAGTGAGTGAGTGAATGAGTGAGTGAGTGAGTATGAGTGAGTGAGTGAGTGAGTGAATGACTGAGTGAGTGAGTGAGTGAATGAGTGAGTGAGTGAGTATGAGTGAGTGAGTGAGTGAGTGAATGACTGAGTGAGTGAGTGAGTGAATGAGTGAGTGAGTGAGTATGAGTGAGTGAGTGAGTGAGTGAATGACTGAGTGAGTGAGTGAGTGAGTAAGTGAGTGAGTGAATGAGTGAGTGAGTGAGTGAGTGAGTGAGTGAGTGAGTGAGTGAATGAGTGAGTGAGTGAGTGAGTGAGTGAGTGAGTGAGTGAGTGAGTGAGTGAGTGAGTGAGTGAATGAGTGAGTGAGTGAGTATGAGTGAGTGAGTGAGTGAGTGAATGACTGAGTGAGTGAGTGAGTGAATGAGTGAGTGAGTGAGTATGAGTGAGTGAGTGAGTGAGTGAATGACTGAGTGAGTGAGTGAGTGAATGAGCAACAGTTTTAGCTCAAGCAGTTTTCCAGTTGTTCCTGCAGCTGATGAGGCTTCGTTGGTCTTCATAAGACTATCGGAATCAGTACGAATGATTGCCGGACACCGATTCCTTGCCATCTTACGCTGCGATGTGACCACCGAACGAATTTACAATGCACGCGCTAGAAAATATTTGTACCACACGGGTACATATATACATTAGCTTATCCACGGTTTCTTGTTAGCCAAAAATAAAGCTATAATTCGTTTATTTGATTGACTATGTATGTAATTATGAACTATGTAACTAATTGAACTATGTATTTTCTGGGACAGCTTTCCGTAAAACCTCTCCGTTATTGCCACATTTATATTATTATATACAGGGTGGCTCAAAAAAAAGCTTGCGCGTTTGGACGGTTATTGTGGAAGCTGTAGACAAGCTATGGGATTGCGGTATGAAGCATTCGAAAGAGTATATTTTTGCCTACAAAATAATATGGGACTTTAGTTTCTTTCAACTTTTTTTCTGGTTTTACAATTCAATTTCAGAAAATTTCAAAATTTTCGCAAAATTTCGGTTCAATGTTCAATAAAGCATGGTTAATAACTAACATTAGTGCATAAAAAACCAGAAACACAACCGTCACAATATGAAACAGAACAATATCAAGTATTATGGTTATATTCAGTTTTAATAAAGCTCGTAACTATTGTCAAGTGATCATTCATAGATACAGACTACTAAAAGCAACCAAAACTTGGTGGCTGAAATCCATCAAAACTTTCTTTCGGTTACAAATGATATTTTTTAGCGGAACTGCTGGACAAAAACAATGCTTCTTCATCATTAAAACTGAATTAATTTATTGAAACGGACAAACGTGCAATCAGTGAGCGATACAGAGCACACAAACACGATCTCACTCTGGTCACGTGCGCATGATCCGTTGGGCGCGCATTTTAAATAAAGATATGCCGCTGTTGCTGCAAACTTCTAAATCTCATCATATGACATCAATTTGTAGAAAAAAACATGGTGAATCGAATGAGCTATACCGCAATCCTACAGCTTGTCTACAACTTTCACAATAACCGCTTAGACGCGCAAGCTTTTTTTTGAGCCACCCTGTATGTCATTGAAATGCATGTTTTTTACGGAAAAAATGTGTTTTTCAATAACCGAAGAAGCCAGTTCGGAAATTGGGATCAAGCCGAATGAGGTGGTTTTTCTGTAGGGCAAATTAATTTACTCAATCGAGCGGACAAACGTGCACACTATTTGGGCGTGAGAGAAAGATTTTACATGAAATGTCCCATTAAAAAGTATTATCTCGATAAACGCACTGTATTCGTTTTATTACCATATTTATAACCTGACATTGGTTCGCAGCGGTCATCTCCATCAAACTAAATCCAACTTTTTCGAATAATGTTTTCGTTTCAGCCAGCAACGAGATTCGACGGCTAACACTTCGCGACGTTGCTACTAATGAGCAATGGACTGCACAGATTCGTTTGAGTATGTGTCTAGATGATGTGTCGCATAGACCGTGGACATGGGGAATCATGCAGTTACAGGTTACCCAAACAACCACCATTGCAGAGCTTTAAATAATCTAGAAACGTATTTTAGTAAATACGAACCGCAATTCATTTTGTGCTCACATCCATCATTTTATTTGACTAATAAAGTTATCAAATGAATCTTAAATTTAACGATCGACGTATAAATTATTACTATTTGTAGCTCATTAACAGACCGATGCATGATATTGTACTTTTCACTCTCACGAACCTTAAAAACATCATTTTTCAGAAGCAGACAGCTGATTGATACAAAGATATATATAACATACGGGCTTTATTTTAGTTAACAACGGTTGGGTCTTCTTCTACCCGCGAGCATTACCCGAGGCGTTTGATGCTCCTCCAATCGGGTCGGTGAGTGCCTGTACCAAACCCATGACCCTGTATGTGCAATGGCCTGTACCAAACCCATGACCCTGTATGTGCAATGGCCTGTACCAAACCCTTGACCCTGTATGTGCAATGGCCTGTACCAAACCCATGACCCTGTATGTGCAATGGCCTGTACCAAACCCATGACCCTGTATGTGCAATGGCCTGTACCAAACCCATGACCCTGTATGTGCAATGGCCTGTACCAAACCCATGACCCTGTATGTGCAATGGCCTGTACCAAACCCATGACCCTGTATGTGCAATGGCCTGTACCAAACCCATGACCCTGTATGTGCAATGGCCTGTACCAAACCCATGACCCTGTATGTGCAATGGCCTGTACCAAACCCATGACCCTGTATGTGCAATGGCCTGTACCAAACCCATGACCCTGTATGTGCAATGGCCTGTACCAAACCCATGACCCTGTATGTGCAATGGCCTGTACCAAACCCATGACCCTGTATGTGCAATGGCCTGTACCAAACCCATGACCCTGTATTGTATGTGCAATGGCCTGTACCAAACCCATGACCCTGTATGTGCAATGGCCTGTACCAAACCCATGACCCTGTATGTGCAATGGCCTGTACCAAACCCTTGACCCTGTATGTGCAATGGCCTGTACCAAACCCTTGACCCTGTATGTGCAATGGCCTGTACCAAACCCTTGACCCTGTATGTGCAATGGCCTGTACCAAACCCATGACCCTGTATGTGCAATGGCCTGTACCAAACCCATGACCCTGTATGTGCAATGGCCTGTACCAAACCCATGACCCTGTATGTGCAATGGCCTGTACCAAACCCATGACCCTGTATGTGCAATGGCCTGTACCAAACCCATGACCCTGTATGTGCAATGGCCTGTACCAAACCCATGACCCTGTATGTGCAATGGCCTGTACCAAACCCATGACCCTGTATGTGCAATGGCCTGTACCAAACCCATGACCCTGTATGTGCAATGGCCTGTACCAAACCCATGACCCTGTATTGTATGTGCAATGGCCTGTACCAAACCCATGACCCTGTATGTGCAATGGCCTGTACCAAACCCATGACCCTGTATGTGCAATGGCCTGTACCAAACCCTTGACCCTGTATGTGCAATGGCCTGTACCAAACCCTTGACCCTGTATGTGCAATGGCCTGTACCAAACCCTTGACCCTGTATGTGCAATGGCCTGTACCAAACCCATGACCCTGTATGTGCAATGGCCTGTACCAAACCCATGACCCTGTATGTGCAATGGCCTGTACCAAACCCATGACCCTGTATGTGCAATGGCCTGTACCAAACCCATGACCCTGTATTGTATGTGCAATGGCCTGTACCAAACCCATGACCCTGTATGTGCAATGGCCTGTACCAAACCCATGACCCTGTATGTGCAATGGCCTGTACCAAACCCATGACCCTGTATGTGCAATGGCCTGTACCAAACCCATGACCCTGTATGTGCAATGGCCTGTACCAAACCCATGACCCTGTATGTGCAATAGCCTGTACCAAACCCATGACCCTGTATGTGCAATGGCCTGTACCAAACCCTTGACCCTGTATGTGCAATGGCCTGTACCAAACCCATGACCCTGTATGTGCAATGGCCTGTACCAAACCCATGACCCTTTTATTGCAATGGCCTGTACCAAACCCATGACCCTGTATGTGCAATGGCCTGTACCAAACCCTTGACCCTGTATGTGCAATGGCCTGTACCAAACCCATGACCCTGTATGTGCAATGGCCTGTACCAAACCCATGACCCTGTATGTGCAATGGCCTGTACCAAACCCATGACCCTGTATGTGCAATGGCCTGTACCAAACCCATGACCCTGTATGTGCAATGGCCTGTACCAAACCCATGACCCTGTATGTGCAATGGCCTGTACCAAACCCATGACCCTGTATGTGCAATGGCCTGTACCAAACCCATGACCCTGTATGTGCAATGGCCTGTACCAAACCCATGACCCTGTATGTGCAATGGCCTGTACCAAACCCATGACCCTGTATGTGCAATGGCCTGTACCAAACCCATGACCCTGTATGTGCAATGGCCTGTACCAAACCCATGACCCTGTATGTGCAATGGCCTTTACCAAACCCATGACCCTGTATGTGCAATGGCCTGTACCAAACCCTTGACCCTGTATGTGCAATGGCCTGTACCAAACCCATGACCCTGTATGTGCAATGGCCTGTACCAAACCCATGACCCTGTATGTGCAATGGCCTGTACCAAACCCATGACCCTGTATGTGCAATGGCCTGTACCAAACCCATGACCCTGTATGTGCAATGGCCTGTACCAAACCCATGACCCTGTATGTGCAATGGCCTTTACCAAACCCATGACCCTGTATGTGCAATGGCCTGTACCAAACCCATGACCCTGTATGTGCAATGGCCTGTACCAAACCCATGACCCTGTATGTGCAATGGCCTGTACCAAACCCATGACCCTGTATGTGCAATGGCCTGTACCAAACCCTTGACCCTGTATGTGCAATGGCCTGTACCAAACCCATGACCCTGTATGTGCAATGGCCTGTACCAAACCCATGACCCTGTATGTGCAATGGCCTGTACCAAACCCATGACCCTGTATGTGCAATGGCCTGTACCAAACCCATGACCCTGTATGTGCAATGGCCTGTACCAAACCCATGACCCTGTATGTGCAATGGCCTGTACCAAACCCTTGACCCTGTATGTGCAATGGCCTGTACCAAACCCATGACCCTGTATGTGCAATGGCCTGTACCAAACCCATGACCCTGTATGTGCAATGGCCTGTACCAAACCCTTGACCCTGTATGTGCAATGGCCTGTACCAAACCCATGACCCTGTATGTGCAATGGCCTGTACCAAACCCATGACCCTGTATGTGCAATGGCCTGTACCAAACCCATGACCCTGTATGTGCAATGGCCTGTACCAAACCCATGACCCTGTATGTGCAATGGCCTGTACCAAACCCTTGACCCTGTATGTGCAATGGCCTGTACCAAACCCATGACCCTGTATGTGCAATGGCCTGTACCAAACCCATGACCCTGTATGTGCAATGGCCTGTACCAAACCCTTGACCCTGTATGTGCAATGGCCTGTACCAAACCCATGACCCTGTATGTGCAATGGCCTGTACCAAACCCATGACCCTGTATGTGCAATGGCCTGTACCAAACCCATGACCCTGTATGTGCAATGGCCTGTACCAAACCCATGACCCTGTATGTGCAATGGCCTGTACCAAACCCATGACCCTGTATGTGCAATGGCCTGTACCAAACCCATGACCCTGTATGTGCAATGGCCTGCGGTTCGTTTTACTTTGCTTATCGTATGTACGCTAGAAACTTCAGAAAGTTTATATTTAGAAAACTATCTATGACGATCAAAGGCATACAGTTCCGTCAAAGTTATGATAGTTTTGTGTACAGATGTATGATTCAGATGATTGAGTTTTTGGAATGGGCGACGTTGGTTGGCGTGCATCGACCCTACGTTTACTGGAGATCGGGTGACAAGAGCACGAGGACTGTCGTTAATTGGTGAGTCAGTTATGAGTGAAACGTGTGAGTTAGTGATGAGCAAACGTGTCTGTCAGTAATGAGTGAAACGTGTGGATCAGTGACGAGTGAAATGTTTGAGTCAGTGATGAGTGAAACGTGTGAGTCTGTGATGAGTGAAAAGTTTAAGTCAGTGATGAGTGAAACGTGTGAGTCTGTGATGAGTGAAACGTGTGTGTCAGTGATGAGTGAAAGGTGTGAGTCAGTGCTGAGTGAAACGTGTGTGTCAGTGATGAGTGAAACGTGTGAGTCAGTGCTGAGTGAAACCTGTGTGTCAGTGATGAGTGAAACGTGTGAGTCAGTGCTGAGTGAAACGTGTGTGTCAGTGATGAGTGAAACGTGTGAGACAGTGCTGAGTGAAACGTGTGGGTCTGTGATGAGTGAAACGTGTGTCAGTGATGAGTGAAACGTGTGAGTCTGTGATGACTGAAACGTGTGTGTCAGTGACGAGTGAAACGTGAGTGTGTGATGAACCTATGACTATGAGTAAGGGAGTCAAGCATTCAGTCAACGAATGAGCATTCTTATATGTACATCTACATTAGTTTTTCTTATCATATTTTTGCTCATCTAAAATAAACTATAATGACTCGAGTGATATGAGTTTTGGCTAAAACAAATATTGAAATTTACTTGGTTTCCGGTATCGCGAACAAAATGCCATACATTTCAACGAGGGGCCGTTTTTAGGCGGCACCATAGACGGGCAAATGCTAGTTGATGGTTGGTTGGCTCTTTGTGATGCTAGTTGATAGTTTGTTGGCTCTTTGTTAATGCTAGTTGACTGTTGGTTTGCTCTTGGTTAATGCTAGTTGATGGTTGGTTGGGTTTTTGTAATGCTAGTTGATGGTTGGTTGGCTCTTTGTTAACGCTAGTTGATAATTGGTTTGCTCTTTGTTTATGATAGTTGATGGTTGGTTGGCTCTTTGTTAATGCTAGTTGATAATTGGTTTGCTCTTTGTTTATGATAGTTGATGGTTGGTTGGCTCTTTGTTAACGCTAGTTGATAATTGGTTTGCTCTCTGTTTATGATAGTTGATGGTTGGTTGGCTCATTGTAATGCTAGTTGATGGTTGGTTGGCTCTTTGTAATGCTAGTTGATTGTTGGTTGGCTCTTTGTAATGCTAGCTGATGTTTGTTTGGCTCTTTGTAATGCTAGTTGATGGTTGGTTGGCCGTTTGTAATGCTAGTTGATGGTTGGTTGGCTCTTTCAACGAGGTTGAAAATATTATACATAGCTTGCCTGAAACCGAAAACGTGAAAAAAATTGATAAGGTTTTCGACGTACTTCGGTAGCAGCTTATAAGGTATT
The DNA here is from genome assembly GCA_964036265.1 of Daptonema setosum. Lineage (NCBI taxonomy): Eukaryota > Metazoa > Nematoda > Chromadorea > Monhysterida > Xyalidae > Daptonema > Daptonema setosum. Next base: position 33,615,887 of record OZ038443.1, read on the forward strand.
TTGAACTCAGCTTGAACTCTGTGCCACACAATTCTGATTGCAGCGACCTACCTGATTTGCTGCCAGTAATGACGTCACTGCAATCGGTGATCATCAGCTCATTTCGTCAAAGACTCAGTGCTCACCCGAACACGGATATTAACCAAGACACGTGCCTGCCACTCGACTTACGACCCTGGTTCAGGTCCTGCTCTAATTCAGTGTATAAATGATAACTGAACAATAAAAATTTACGGAAAGCTCTGGTTTTCGACATTGTTATACCGTAACATAAAAGCTTACGCATAGTTTTTGTACTCATTTTAGTTGAATCATGTTATGTAAATAATTACTGTCATGACGCGAACTGTATGGAAAACAGCGGCTGGATTTCAGACACCTGCAGGAATCAGCCCTGATTGGCGGCCGAAATTGGACCCGTATAAAATCTGTGCCATATTGGAATGATGATCACTGGATTCTAGCCAACGATGATTGGCTGCAGTTGGAAAGGCTGAATACGTGATAACAATCAACTATTAATCATGCTTCACGCTTTTTAATTCAGCATTAATTTGTTTGACCATATTTTCAATAACATTTCAATAAAATCTTTTTGTGAACATTTGGTGCGCTGGCTACAGGCGTACCATTGAAGGAATAGGTCTTAATTGTTTTCGAACATAACGGTAATGTTTTCGAACATAACGGTATTGTTTTCGAACATAACGGTATTGTTTTCGCACATAACTTTATTGTTTTCGAACGTAACGGTATTGTTTTCGAACATTACGGTATTGCTTACGAATATAACGGTATTGTTTTCGAATATAACGGTTTTGTTTTCGAACATAACGGTATTGTCAGTACTGTTGAATCAATACTCTGAACTAGTTGAATCAACATTCGTTGAATCAATTCATAGCATATTGTATGCCACAAACCGTTTATTAAAGGAATCGAGAGTAATGACGAATAAGGTTTAAAGGCCATTAGAATGTATGCATGCTTCAATAAAAAACGATTTTTATATCCATCCATTCCAATAGGAACAAACTCACGGAATATAAAGAAATATTTGAAAATCTCCTCACATATTTTTCAAATTTTTCATCATGTATGGCAAGTAATAAAACGTTTAAAACACATTTGCGCTGTCCTTTCAGTGCAACGAAGATAAGTGCTATAAATTAATATGATACAGTTTCTCAGACTGTGGTTATCCTCATTTTGCTTTCCGCAGCCACAGCCAGTCATTTTTGGCGTGAACCCAGTTACCGTCTTTCCAGAAAGGAATAACTTTTGCAGCCAAACTTGGACTCAGTGAAGGAATCTAAAGTGAGGTTTTAAAGAGAGACAGACAGACAGACAGACAGACAGACAGACAGACAGACAGACAGACAGACAGACAGACAGACAGACAGACAGACAGACAGACAGACAGACAGACAGACAGACAGACAGACAGACAGACAGACAGACAGACAGACAGACAGACAGACAGACAGACAGATAGACAGACAGACAGACAGATAGATAGAAACTTGATGGTGATGTTAACCTTGCCCTCCTTGGCCCGATAATTGTCAAAGTAATCCGCCCACTGGCGTACATCTAATTCTAGACATGTCAAATGTGTTATTGTATGGCCATTT
>OZ038443.1:33617720-33620220 GCA_964036265.1 Daptonema setosum
CGTCCACATGTAGTCCAGTCCTGGCAATGTACGTTTAGCCACAGTCGCGTCCTGGCACAGTCATCCCTCATCTCGGCTACAGTCCGTTTAGCCACAGTCCGTTTAGCCACAGTCACATGACGTACAAACACTTGCTAATGCTACCCGTCCACATGTAGTCCAGTCCTGGCAATGTACGTTTAGCCACAGTCGCGTCCTGGCACAGTCATCCCTCATCCCGGCCACAGTCCGTTTAGCCACAGTCCGTTTAGCCACAGTCACATGACGTACAAACACTTGCTAATGCTTCCCGGCCACAGTCACATGACGTACAAACACTTGCTAATGCTTCCCGGTCACAGTCATAAGACGTACAAACACTTGCTAATGCTTCCCGGCCACAGTCATAAGACGTACAAACACTTGCTAATGCTTCCCGGCCACAGTCATAAGACCTACAAACATTTGCTAATGCTTCCCGTCCACATACAGTCCCGTCCTGGCACAGTCCATTTAGCCACAGTACCTTTTACGCACAGTCTGATCCAGTTTAGCCACAGTCCGTTTAGCCACAGTACCTTTTACGCACAGTCTGACTCAGTTTAGCCACAGTCCGTTTAGCCACAGTACCTTTTAAGCACAGTCGCGTTTAGCCACAATCTCCCCCCCCAGACTGTGGCTAAATTGCCACACCTGGGACAGCTGTGGTCTGAGTGGATATAACGTTTCAATGGAAAAACCACCAGAAAAAACAGCCTTAGATTTTATCGTTAGCTCAACTGGGATTTTCTCTTCAAAGAAAAGGCGTTTAGAAATAACCGAGAATAGAGATAGAAAAATCTGAAAAACTAACAACTGAAAACTTAATTTTTTAAAGAAAAACCGAAAAATAACCATTGATCTCACGACGACTCCATCGCGTAGCTATTATTTTCATGATAAGGAAAAAAATCACATTTTTCGCTCTGCAATAATCAGTCTAGACCGTCCCGCAGGATATAGTATTTTTCACAGTGTTTCTAACAAAACTGACCTTTTCAAACAATTGACAAAACTGAACTTTTCCAACTAACCTTGATTTCAAATTGGTTGAACTGTTTGCCGTTGTAGATACCGATAACGTTGCTGACCATCTCGGGCAGTACAAGCATGTCTTGATGCACGCCGGCTTCTCCAGTGCGGTGGCGGCCTGCAATACAGAACTAGCCTAAGATAAACACGCCTAAACTGAACTGAAGATAGGTTTTCTAGAGTGGGCGTTAATTCAATTAACATTAAAGTCTAGAGTGGGCGTTAATTCAATTAACATTAAAGTGAAATGTGACAACATTTACCTATCTCGACATGACTCACTCTATGGATTAGGATAACCAAACTAAAAAGGTGAGACTCGCAAAAAACATTTAACAGATCAGATCTTATATCTTAGCTAAACTATTAACAAACCTCATATATAAATTGCGGCTTTCCTGGTCAAATCTGACTGAAGATTGCAAGGCGGCATCCTGGCGGCCGCATCATTAGCACATAAAACGCGTTGTTTCAGAAGGTTGATACTATTTATTGCCTGGAAAAAGATATATTTTGTTACGCGCTGTCTTTGTAGTTATGTGGAACGACAAGTGAATACACACCACCGCAGCCAAAGTAGGTTGACGGCAAGGAAAGGGCAATAATCGATACTCATTCTTCACTCCAGATTCTTCATCGAAGACATTTTTGGGGTGAATGTAGATATTTTCCGTCGAAAATCGTCTGCCCCGACCAAAAAACCATGGCGGATTTTATAAGAACAAATATATTATGCTTATTTTAGAGTAAAAATGTTTTTCGAATTTATTTTGAATTAATTATTTTCTTTTCAAATTTTTTCCAGGAAAATACTTTGCTGTAAAACTTTTCCCGCACATAATGGGTGCGCCGGCTGTTCATACTACATGCGCACCCAATGGTGCGGGGCGCACCGGGTACGGCGTACCCGGTGCGCTGCGTACCCAAGTATGAATAGGCCTTAAGAAATGTACAGTTGAACACTCAATCACTCACATATTTATGTACCTAGCTAGATGCATTTCCTCTCCTTTTAACTATTAACTTCACCAACTTGTTTCCGCCAGTACCATAACCGATTTCATTGGCATACAATTTTGCTCTCTTGACGTCGATTCTGCCCACAGTTGGGTCAACCTAAACATTTGTTCATATTATATTTTTGAACAAACAAGTTTCATTCCTTGAATTAAAATGTCGTACACAAATTCATTGCTTCATTACAGCCACCTCTATTAGAGTAAAAATTTACAAATTTTCTGCTCGAACTGAAGGAAACGCCAAAAACAGCTTTGATCTTGATCATTGGAAACAATAAAAGTCTATCCAAACTTTCAATACTTATAATCGAAATTATGAGTCTACTGATCTGCTCTGGATAACATTTATCTTTTCGTTAAAAATCATTAAGTTTTCAATGAACCATTTAACCGTATAATAGCAATTATCGGAATAGAAAACCTCACCGTGT
>OZ038443.1:33625220-33740828 GCA_964036265.1 Daptonema setosum
CTCACATCATTAAAATAGAGAACACTCGAACTTGAATACAGCTTGCCTTGGTCCACATACGTTATTGCACCACCGTAGTAGGTATCTTCCTTTTGATCAATTCTTAATCATAAAACAGAGGAAATCACAAGAAGATAATAGCCAAAATCACAGCGCCCCAATAAACATAAAAAGAATTAAAACAAATAGTGAATAAAAATGTCTCAGCTATGTATTGATCACCAGATGTACCGTAGTATAAGTACCGTAATCAAGGGAATTTGGCCACAGAAAGCAGTTCAATGTACATCGCAAGATAAATAACAATAATACCAAAATATAGAATAGAATAAACACCAAACAACGATACAATGAACAACGAAGAAAGAAAGCGTTAAACTCTGAGTGAAAATAGCAGAACAAAAAAGGATTATACAACTCAGCAACATCAACAACAAAACACTAATAAATAACGGGAATTATTATTATATAATGACGTTATTCAGTTGCCCGAATATGTAGCAAGAATATGTTAGAAAGGCAAGTAAGACAAACCAATTTTTTTGTAAGTTCGTAAAAAGAGGTCACATAGTTCGCGACGCGATTTTTCATGGAGGCGATAACTTGGATGACATGGATCATTCAAGTCATCTGTTCTCAATTTTGATCACCATCACAATTCACTGACGGAGAAGAACGACAGTCTGCCTTCTGATTCTGTGTTAACGATTCATAAAATGTTATTTAAAGGCCAACGCATTCCAATGTCATTCCATAAATCAGACTCTTTTCAACCGGAATGTTCTACGCTTGACGAAGAATGATTGAGTACAAAATCTGGACAGAATGACTTGAATGGAGACAAAATCTGGAGAATGTCGGAAACGATGTTGGTTGGAATTGACAAACTACACAACTGGGTTCAATTGAATAGTCGTTAACTCGTTACAATAAAATTATAGAATGAATGGATAGATAAAACGAGAAAAACTGTATACTTCTCAGTGTATTGTTATTTGTATGGCTGTGGCTGACGGTAGTAAAAACTACAATACCAATTACCGTATACGCTAAGTTCCCACCGTTGATTTTTGCCTTGAACGAAAAAAACTAATTAGCATGTGGTAACCGTAAAATATAAAAGAAAGACGAAGAATAACGCACATGATTTCAGAATGTAATGCCTGATAAAACTCAGTTACACAGGCACCCATATACATCATAACTTTAATAACACTGAGCCGTACAAACACCTATTATAACCGATCACCACACAATTAGAAAAAAATATGATTTATTGACGATAATATGACTTAGGCAACGAAAACAACTGGGCACCTTTCATTTGACTTAACAAAATAGATGATAAAACAAGAAAAACGCGTAGGAAATAACAATATACCATACATGAGCTCAACAGCAAAGATAAATAATACCCTAAATGAATTATAAATAGATAAAATAGTCGTTAATTTTACTACAGAACGCGGGTTTAGGAGCTGACTTATTCATGTTCACACTTATGTGTTCAGCACGGACGACTGCCCATTTTATCAAAATATCTCGAAGTAAACGCATTTTAATTTTTACTGCAAATGGGCAGTGTAAAACCTGTCGGTGATGAATTGTTGGTAATTCAGTCAATTTACAATTAATTTTGAATGTTGATATTTTCCTGATCAACTGGCGGACGAGCCAATCCTCCAAAGGGAGGGTGATTTTTTCCAAAAAGAGGGGAATTAGTAAAATTAAGGTCATTGCCCTTGAAGAACAAATTCCACTTTTCAATTATCACAAATACGCATGCAAATTGGCAATCGCTTCGACGGCGCACAAACGCACTTCGCTTTCCGGCTCCTTCAGCAGCAGTGATAGACCTGGCAATGTTAACTTGCAGTGAGTGAGTGAGTGAGTGAGTGAGTGAGTGAGTGAGTGAGTGAGCGAGTGAATGAGTGGGCGAGTGAGTGAGTGAGTGAGTGAGTGAGTGGGCGAGTGAGTGAGTGGGTGAGTGAGTGGGTGACTGTGAGTGAGTGAGTGAGTAAATATATGCATGCGAGTGAGAAGTGAATATTTGACTCGACAAGAAAGCGAGTGAATACTACATAACACCCAACCGGAGAATATGAGCTCCTTGGACACGGTGCGTCGGATTTCGGCCGAAGCCGACGTGAGCAGAAACCCGGTGAGGAGTGCGGCGTTGGCTCGAATGCGTGAGGAGGAGGACTTGTAGTAGTTGGAGGAGCAAAGCGCGTAGAAGTTGAGTCGGTCAGCAAAATCAGTTGTCTAAAATATCCATCATTGATATACAAAGTATACAAACGAATTCTCAGAACTTTATCCACCGAAACAAACATGTCCTAAAGGCTAAAACTAAGACATTTCAGCATATTCTAGGTCATTCTCAGTCAAGAACAGTTGAGTTGAGTGGTTACGTTCAAGAGCATAAAAACTGGAAAGCTGAACTGAAGTAATTCATCCCAGTAAAAAGTGAGACTTTTTCAACGAGGAAAAGTTCTCTCTCAAAAATTTTAATGTAGCAAAACGAAAAAATAATCAAACAAGTAAAAAACAATTAATTATATAAATGTATTACACTAAAACCAACCAAAATCTTGCAGAAATCGCGGACAAAGTTGCGATACGTTTGTGGGTCTACCGTAACCGTCAACTGATCGCTGAGAGCACACGTGGCCAGTTGTGTAGCGTCCAGTTGTTGTTGTTGTTGTTGTTGAGTTGACGATGTTGCTGTTGTTGTAGTTGTTGAAGTTGCCGGCTCTGCATCAATGCCATTCTGTTGTGCGAATTTGCCGAGATGCTCCTGGACAAACATTAACAGTAAGAATTGTTAGATGGAACAAATAAAAAGATGGCATAAAAAATAAATACACCGAAGATAATGACACCAAATGAATATATAAATTTGAATTGTTAATCATCAATATTATAATTAGATTATCGAACATTGCAGTACGAGAAACGCAGTTATGCGCCACAAACATGAGATTCACATTAGGTTGATTAAATACATTTCTAAAATCTTTAAAAAAATTCCGCCACTTTTGCATAACCAACCGTGACAACGGCAGCAGCGCTCTCGCCGAGTAGGTCGTGCATTTGCAGGAACACATTCAGGCAGCTCGTTTGCACCTGCAATCCATCATTATCACCACCACAACCACTGAAACTACAACAACAACAACAACAATCCCATCCCACTAGAAATGCTAAAATGATCCTCATGTAAACTTTTCCTCTCACCAAACAGACGTAAAAATTACAACAACAGCAACAACAACAACAACAACAACAACAACAACAACAACAACAACAACAACCACAACAACAACAACAACAACAAACACAACAATAATAAGCCCACCTCCACATTGGTATCAAACAGATGCAAGATTAGAGCACACAGATTTGTATGTAGCTGTTCTTTATAGGCATCACAATTGCCGAATGATGCCAACTGTGCCAGCAGCTCGAATGCCACCGCCCGTACTGCCGCGTTCTCCTGAAACAAACAACAAATCATTCGTGTTCAAATCATGATGGTTCATTCATCATGCATGATCCATTTCCTGTATCAACAGCATTACATCTCTTGAATAAGCAGATGAACCATGAAAATTAACTATTGAAACAGTTTTTAATGCCTTAGTTGGGAGTTCAAAATCTGAATATCACACAGCAGACCCTGTTTTATATTCACAATAAAAACGTATATTTTTTATTGAATTCGAACAAACAGGTGAAGATTCCAAATTACCAACCTTCTCAAAACACGGTCGAATGCGTAGTAAAACGGACATTAAAACATCATCGATTTGACTGCGCTCAATGCGGGTGGCCAACTTGTTCAACGCCTGTAAAATGAATAACATCACAACAACAACAACGACAACAGTAACAAAAAACAACAACAACAGTGAACCACATTCAGCCCAACTGTAACAACAAAAACGACAACAACAACAGCACCAACACCACCATCACAGCAACAACAACAACGACAACAACAACAACGACAACAACAACAACAACAACAACAACGACAACAACAACAACAACAACAACAACGACAACAACAACAATAATGGTACCTGCATAGCTTCCAGCGCGACCAAATCCTTAGTATCAGCGGCGTCCTCGAGCCCGGACATGACGGCGGTCAATGCCACCGAGGTGTATCGTTTGAGTTGATCCCTTTCCGCGTGAGCCAGATCACCCAGACCACGAACTGCTAACTGCAAACACAAACAAATCAAAACTCTGATTTGTAAATCAGACGAAATGAATAGGGTACACCAATACCAGAGACAAACAACTTTTTTTCTTAAACTGTGATTCCATAAACACACTCACGCTTCATGCATCTACTCCGAGGGAGATGGGTTTAGATAATATGAAGTAGTGCAGTCTTGATAGAGATAAGTCTCTCCACATAACCTCTTCAGTCTTTATAATACTGAATCGAGAACACAATGATGATTCTGATTTTTAAAATTTCAAATTATTCACAACCTGTCTAACGGTGATACAGCAATCAGCCAGACATCGAACGTGGATGTCAACCAGCATGGCCAGCAGGTCCTTGTCAGGGTCACCGTGCTCGTTCGGATGGGATCTGACAATAGTTTGCTTAGTTAATGACATCCGCCTCGTCAACCACAAGTCACAAGTTCGAAACTTAGGTAGAGACACTTGACAAAAAGTTCCCAAAGTTGTTGATGATTCATGATTATTGTGAGTTGTGACTTTATCAACATTTTTTCACTTATCATACTTTGCTATTCCCGCTTGATAATGGTAATAAATATAAATATGTTGACCACAATCTTATGAATATCACATTCAAGTTTAGAACCACAGTGCAAGTTGTATCGTGAATAAGTCAGTATGCTAACCACTACGCCAACCTGACAAACGCAGATAAGACGGCCATGGCCACCACTCGTTGTTCGTCCCTGTAAAACGACAATTTCGGCTCCAACAGATCGGTTAATGGCTCCACATGTTTCGGGTAATTGGCGGCCAGCGCTTTGGAAGCGTGGTGCATCTAAAAATAAACCATAAAAACAATAAAAATATATATACAGACTAGCGGACAAAAAGAAGGGTGAGGGGAAATGGAATTCCCCCTCTCTGACGGTTTTGAAAAGTAGAGTCTGTTCCGTAAGGTGTAGGTAAACATGGGTGATCAGATCACTGCCAGTTCCCCCTCTTTGAGAAATGAGAATTATAATCATCACACATATTAACGATTCATTCGCGTAACTTTTAATTCACTGAACGGCGCACTTTACCAGAATTAGTGTTAGAGTTCAAGTAACAAAAAAAGAAATGAGGAAATAAATAAGACTCAAGAAATGCGGTATGGAAAAATCTTTTACTACACTGAAATTGTAACCAATGATGATTTTTCTCTGTTCTACTCCAAGTTTATGCAATGTCTATAGTTAATTGAACGAAGAGCTTACAAAGTCAAGTCATTCTCGCAAGCACCCAAAAAATATATAACCTTCCGAACACAAAGTAAAAAAAATGCTGGCTAAATTAACTTAGAATATAGGAAAAGTGTTCTTTTGTATTATAGAAGAATAGCGACATGACAGCGCAACTGTCATATAAAAGCTGCATCAGGCATGAGTAAAAATTTAGAGAAGATAATTATTTTTTACAACGTCATTACCGTATGAAAGGGCATCAATTCCATTTCCATACCACCGTAACTCGAGTGCTAAACAGACAAACAGTTACCCGATACTGCGAAAAGATAGCAGCTCTCGGGTTCCGTCGTTGCTTAATTATTCAACTTGTCTGGCCAATGCGAAAACCCACATTCTGATATGACTTAATGTGCTTTGTTGGCTTTAGTTAATAGATATAGTCCCATCCCAGTGAAAAAATCTAGATAATGGTTTTTTCAAGGTGAGATAATCTTATAATTGTTGACTGAGTATTCAATCGCTCCTCCGTCCGCCATTTATTAGACGAGCACGCTAACCGCTAGACTAGACAACGACCGATCAGCCTCATCATCACTAACCGCCGAACTATAATGTTGTGTGTCTTCAAAGTCATTCCAGGCGTGGTGCTCGTTGAGATGGGCGATGATGGCGTCCAGCCTCAGTCGTGTCAACAGCGTTTTGATGGCGACGTGCACCAGCGTCACCGGGTACCTGAAATCATACTTGAAACTATGAACACACTTTTGGGAGTTTCAGATGCTTCCGATATTTGTGAAAATTGTTCTTTTTAGAGCCGCCTGAGATCACCCGGGCGACTCATTAGATTCTAGAGAAAAATCGAAACCTCCTTTGATAATTTTTTTCCACCTGCAAATGATTGCCAGAACCAGTTTTTCTAGTGAGTCACCATTGAATCGAGAACAGTGAACCAAACTCGCAATTGAAACAAAAATTTCTCTCAAATAGTTTTTTTCTCAAAAACGAATTTTAAAACAAATCCTACATATCAACGATGACCAACGAATGGAGTTTGCGGAATTCTGACGTGACGATGGACGTTTGATGCGGATACTGCGTGGCCACCAACGAACCACAATGGATGAACAGAACACTGATCAGACGGGGTAGCAACAACACCAAAGGCTCATCGCATGTCGCACCCTGAAACTATCAACTTAACTTTAGATCTTGGAACCACAAAGTTTATGGCCAAATAAAACAACAACGACAACATCAGCAACAACAACAACACTAATATACCCAACCCACCGTCAATGTGTGTATAACCGCAGCGGTGTAAGTGAGTGCCATCGGCTTTACCAGACGCACATTTGTGCCATCTGGTTGTTCGTATACCGTATCCTCACCGTCCATACCACGACACAGGTAGTCGAGCACCTCAAATTATAGATTCTATTCAGTTAAACTGTGTGGCCTTTCAACAGTTCTACTTGTTCCTTGATACTTTCGCGTGACATTTTTATACATTTTTGTTAGCACGGGTTATGATTTTCTGAAAAAATATGTGATTCAGATGGATTATGGACTACGGTGCGTGCGCCTAATTCAATGCTCATCATCTGCTAACCTGATTTTTAATCCTTAAAATAACAAGAAAATATCCTGGTTCAGTCCAGCTATGGTAGAAAAAAAGTGACCACCGTTCTACTTACACCAGCTTTTGAGTGTTTAGGCTAATGCATGTGTCACTTTTCAATAACCTCCTTAACTAATTAATAACAGATACGTCGACCAGGACTTGATATCTGACGCTTGACGGTATAAAAGTAAAAGCATCGTGTGTAACCAAGATCAGAAAAAAAGTTTACAACTAAATTTTTATTCCGTGTTTTTGGTCGAAAATGCATCTAACCTGGTGTAATAGGTCGTGAGACGCCGCCAGCGTATGCCAGCAGTCAACAACCGCTCTGGAAAGCACATAAAAAGTCTATAAAAACAACAACGACAAGACTTAATAACAACAACCTTCACAATAACCACAAAACAAACAAGCTTAACAACAATATCACCAATATCATCAACAACAACAACAACAACAAGATTAACAACAACCTTGAAAACAACAACAACAACAACAACAACAACAACAAAAATTAACAACAGTGTAGACAAATACAAAAACAACGACTTGGACAACACTAACTGAGAGAAGGGCAACGGCTGATTGAGCAAGCACATCAGTACGGCAGTCAGATTGTGAGTGGCGTATTGATGCAGCGAGTGTCTGAGTCCATTGTATGCCATCCGATCATTCAGTGCAGTCATCTTCGTTAGAATAGTTGATACCAGTGTTTCGGCCTGAAAAACAAAACTTGAAAATAATTTTTTTTTATATTTAGTCTTTAGTTGCTGGTTATGATGGCATCGATGTTTTTTGTAGTGCTTATCAGGTAATACATTGGCCGTAAGCTGTAAATAAAATAATGAATTCATGAATGGAAAATGATAATAATCTATCAAAAAAATTGTTAAGTAATTTTGCCAATGCCAAAAAACGTACGGGAAGATAAAGCACAACGTAATAATTGGCTGTTAACCCTGTTTTTCACGTCGTCATGTCCGCAGAGCTCAAATAAAAGACGTCACCACAGTTTTACACATTCTACAGTTACCCCAGTTCTATAAATTTGATTTGAAACACTATATTCAACAATAACGACAAAAAATACAGCCAACAACAACAACATCAACGAAACAAAGACAACCAAAACCACTACATACCTCAGTGACCAGGTGTTGTCCACGCAAGTCCAAGGCGTTGGCCAACAGCGAAGCAGCAGCGTTGCCGACGACCTGCTGCTTGTCGAGCACAACATCGAACAAAACAGACAGATACGTCTGCAGCTGCTTGGATGGAAGTGTCGTTTCGATTATCTGAATACAACACTTTATACAAATAAAGACACATTAAATATAAAAAAGTGGTGTTTCGATCATGTTTTTCACTATAAATAGAAGGATGTCTAACCTTGGTGATATCGGGTGGCAACATGACACATTTGCTGTTATCCGTTTCGTCCGAGCCACAGATCTGCGGTCGCAATTCCTCCAGCTGCTCCACCAAAACGTCGCTGCAAAAATAAACAATTTATATTAATAAAAAAATAAACTTCAAACAAGAACGATAAACATTAATGATGATAAAAAAACCAATGAAAAAAACTAGCGTTACCAGAAGGATCACTCAGAGAAGTAACTTGGTAAGAGACGATCCTAGTAAAATAACGTTCACCGATTCCAGTTCCAAACAACCTACGGGTCGGATCCCGAAGAAAAAGAGGGAAGAGAGTCAACCAAATAATTAGGTTATTGCTTTTTGTTTACGTTTCTTGTCTGCATCATTAAAATAACAACAACAATAACAACAAACAACAACAACGACAACAACAACAACAAAAACAACAACAACAACAACGACAAACCGATGATCCTTGCCCAGTCCCTTATGTAGTGCAGTCAACTTGAGCAGCCAAACCACGCAGTCAAATGCGAGCGATCGCACGACTCGACTCGAATCCACCAAACGCGGACAGAATCGACCAAATCCACTGCCCAACAACGAAAACTCGGTGGCTTTCTGTGAAATTTTTTTTTAGTTGAGTGAAAGCGAATAAAAATTACACACCTAAAGCATTCAAAAATGAAAGACTGGTACAAAACAGAAAAGTCTCAAATCGAGAAAACCTGTCAAAAACCTCGAACCCGGGCCACTGGATTCAAACACTAACACCTTAACCAATTGGCTATCGGCCTACTAACCCCGAAGACACAGTCGGTGGCCATATTGTAATAGGCATCAAACAGAAGGCACGTCGATTGGAAGGCACGTATGCGCTCGATATCACGCTCAGATGAGAGATATGATTGGACGGTCTGCAATGAGTGAGTTGAGTGAGTGAGTGATTGAGTGAGAGGGTGAGAGAGTGGGTGTGAGTGAGTAAGTGAGTGAGTGAGTAAGTGAATTAGTGAGTGAGGAGTGAGTGAGTGTGTCAGTTAGTGAACAAGTGAATGGGTGAGTGTGAGTGAGTAAGTGAGGGGTGAGTGTGGGTTAGTGAGTGAACGAGTGAGTTGAGATGAGGGTTTATAATAAAAGCAATGAGTGTGTGTGTGATACAGCCAGTGTAAGAGTCAGTAAGTGGTTAACTCACTCGACTCATTAACTAACATTTTTTGCGATGGTCAGCGTAGCCACAACCGGTTTCTTCCGGATCATTTCAGTGAAGATGAGGTGGATGGATTCGAGTACATTATCGTTGGTCAGCTGCAAACAACCAGAAACACGTCTTCTCACCCAACTCACTTACTCAACTCACTCACTCACTCACTCACTCACTCACTCACTCACTCACTCACTCACTCACTCACTCACTCACTCACTCAATCACTCAATCACTCACTCAATCAATTACTCACTCACTCATTCACTCACTCAATCAATTACTCACTCACTCATTCACTAACACAGTCATTCACTCACTTAACTCACTCGATGTTGGCTACCACTCAAGGAAGTTACAGACCAGAAACCCCAATTCTTACCAAAAAGAGAAAATATTGATAACCAACAACTTCAGGTGTGGATGGAGCGCTGATGGACTCGATCGTGTAGAAGTAGGGCGAGAGCACCTTCATGAATGCGTTCACCTCCTGGGCAGACAACACCGGGTCAAGCTTACTGAAACACACCAATGTCAATAAACATAAACTCAAATCAATAATAAACAAACATGAAAAAAATACATCAAAGAAAACAACAGCAACAAAAATCAACATCAAGATAAACAACATGAACAAGTAGTAACATTATCAACAAAAACAAACATCAAAGACGCGATGGCACGAGCGGCTGTTGTTCGCAGGTGAGTGTTGCAGGTCTTGGCTGGTTCCGAGTGCAGATAATCCTGCAATCGATTTTTAAACATTAGGTTGGTCGGGAACCATTGTGCAGCAATAATAACATTTATTCACAATGAAATATAATTTTAACGGATAACGAAACCATAACCAACAATAAAATGCATAGAGAAAAAAAGTTTTTAAGACACAGAACGAAAAAAAGTTTTGAAATAGAAAATGAAGTTGGTATCATTAACCAAAATATACTGGATAAATGTGGGTCGTTCGTTCAGCACGAAATCGGCCTTCAAATGGGTTGGATGGACGGCATCCGCAATCAGATTGATGGTTTCGATCAGTGCACACTTTACTACCGTTTCCTGTCAGTGAGTGAGTTAGTGAGTGAGTGAGTGAGTGAGTGAGTGAGTGAGTGAGTGAGTGAGTGAATGAGTGAGTTAGTGAAATAAAATTTAATGAATAAATGAATGAATGAATGAATGAATGAGAGAGTGAATGAGTGGGTGATTGATTGAGGGAGAGAGTGAGTTGAAAATTGGGTGAGTCAGCGAGTGAAGGAGTGAGTGAGTAGTTGACTGTGTGAGTGAGTAAGTGAATGAGTGAGTCAGCTAGTGAGTATATGAGCTTCTTGAGTAAAAAATAAGTGAGTTTTTCAGCTAGTGAGTGAAAAAGTCAACCGAATACAATACACTTACTAGACAAATGCACGGAACGGAGAGATAGAAAAAGTAGTGAAAAGGTATGAGACCAACCTTGGCGTTTTCAAAGTACGGTTTGAGGAAGACGAGTATGGTTGACTGCAATCGTTGTGTTACGATGTCAATCGGACAGTACCAGACCAGATACCCATAACTCAGCAGGATCGATGCCCGCAGACAGCACGTGTCCGAATCTGGTTCGTACGACTTCATGCTGTCCTGAAACATGAACCAAATCATTTTTACTGTGACTTCTTCAATACTGAAGCCAACAAGAACAAGGCACACTGACACCATTTGGTAGGGTGTTTTCGAAATTGCCGGATAGGTTGAGTAGACTGACGGGCAACGGCAGAAAAGTAACCCCAGAGCGGACATTTTTGGCGGTTACCACTTTTATAAAGCCGAAAAAACATTTTTCCAACAAAACATTTAGCAGAAAAACATAAAACTATTGGTAAACCCACTTTTATGAAGCCAAATAATCCATCCTTTTTGCCAATTCAACTTATCAAAACATTTAGCAAAAAACATAAAAATATTGGTGTACCCACTTTTATGAAGCCAAAGAATCCCCCAGATCGTTTCTGGTGCTCCCACTTGGCAATGTTCTCGAGTTGGTTCATTACGAGTCCGCTGTTGGAGTGCGCCGTCGCACAGAAACCAACCGCCTGCGCGCACCCCTGATAATTGACAACAATTATTAGTAAAAGTCTACAAAATAATTATATATTTACTTGAAAACAGTATCACACAAAAGTTTTTCTTAATGACAGATTTACATAGCAAAATGTTTCCATCACTTAAGGGAACGGAAAAAGTATAATTCCCTAGTATAAAAGTACGGAACGCAATGAAACCCAAATGTACACAAATTCTCAAAACACGCCCTCACCTCTACACTATTGGTAGAGAATGGTGAGAGAATGAGCGAGTGAGTGGCAGGGGCGTTGTTGCGTGATTGATTCAGTGAATGAATGAGTCGATGTGTCAGTATTAATATTCAGTAAGACAGATCGTAAACATATCGGATACAATGCAATACGACGTGCAGAAACAAAACTGACCTGACGTTCCAAAAAGTTCTGGTGATTGACGCTCTTGAAGAGAAGTTCGATATGACTGATGACGAACTGGTTGTCCACTATTTTGGTCAGCACACCACCCAGACAGCGGCAGAGGAAGCGCTGAAGTGAGTGAGTGAGTAGAATGAGTGAGCGAGTGAGTGAGTGAGTCAGTGAGTAAGTGAGCTAGTAAGTAAATCAAGGGCTGCAGACGATAACATGACTATTCTCAAAACATTTTATTGCCAATGCCAACCTTCTCATGTGACAGTTTGTCTCCCATATAAAGATTCATCTGTTTGCCAAAAGCAGCGGCCAGTTGCTGACGCCACTCGCCCTCATTCACACACGTCACCGTGTCCAGCAGCAGTTTGAGCACCGACGCCTCCCAGTCGCGTTGAGTCGATGCCAAAGACAGATTATCATCTGAATAAATAACATGCATGTATCTATCGCATTTAATTTTGTGCTCACATAAGTCTAGTCTGTTAATTGACCAATAAAGCGATGATGATGATGATGAACAAACTTCATATTTCTGTAGACTTTTTCTTCACCTTGTCCACAACAACAACAACAACAACAACAAAACAGCAACAACAACAACAACAACAACAACAACAACAACAACAACAACAACAACAACCAACACGAGTCAATTTTGGCAGCGAGAGCGGCGGCGGCAGTTGGCAGCATGGATTTGAATGCGTTGTTCAGCCACTCAGCCAGCACCGATAACAATTCGAGACGCACTTTGGTGGACTTGGTTGACTCAGATAGACTTTGTCCACCGATCAGAGTGACCAGTCGGGTAAACACCTGGTGCTCGCCAGGGAGACGGGCTGTGATAAATATAGTGGTTTGCCAATTGCTATTATTACTTTGATTTTTATTTGATGGAAACAAAATTACCAGGAAACTTATTCAATCGGTTCCATGAGCACCGTTCACGTAATGTGTTTTTTTATTTATATTGTTAGAAAAATCAAGTTCATTCAATGTTCAAGTATACTAATAAAAAGGAGAACACAGAAGTCTTCTGAGTTCGACTCAATAAACCCTTTTAAAGTAGATGAAACCAAACCAACGATTGTCTGGTTGTTTCTGCAAGACAACGGGTTTTCCTTCACTGAGTGTGCTGTTGGCAATGGCAAGCATGGCTTTGCAGATGTCGTCCAGAGCCGGGGTGTATTCAGGAGCACATAGCAATTCGAACAGGTAGGGCCACATTAGCTGCAATCACACATTTATTCATCATTTATTTCAAAAAAATTTAATTTATGCAATTGTTATGCCATAATAGCAAAGTTGGATACCAAAATCATTCGTTTGAATATAAACTAAAATTGATTAATACTTACTACTCGACAAAATATTAAACAGTGAGCGAGAACAGATAAATTTAGTTTGATAAAACAGATAACATTGACGGTTTATCGAGAATTAAGAAAATTGAGAAACAGGAATAAAGTTTTTATTGTAGTGATTGAATGTGAAATCAAGAAAGTTTATTTGGAAACCAGAATACAATGAAGAATGTCACATTAAAATAATTATCGTCTCACCACCATTTAACAAAATTATAGTTTGATAATTTCCTGGCCCGAAGTAAGCTCAGAAACACTGTATTGATGATTAACCTGGTGGACTTGTGCTTTGTTCTTTGTCTTTAAGGCATCTCCCCCTGCCTAAACATAAAGATACTATGTTGAAAAAACCATCAACTTTTCAAAAAATTGTCCGGTGTACATACAAAACAGATCAACGTTTTTCAAGTTAGAGATTCCGATTACCTTAGTATTATTTCTTTTTGACGACACACAGCAAGCATTAAGCAACCATGCCTTCTGAAATACCATATTCCGGAACTACAGGTATTTGCTGGAGGTCCACATACAGAACAGCTACATAAAGCCCCACATTTTTCAATTTCAACGATAACTGTTGTTGGATTGTTAAGAGCTATCAAACAACAGAAAAGAAACTCCGAGCATTTCCTATAGAACGTTTCTGAATGCATTTTCTCAAATTCTCAAATGTACAATGCAAAATGGAATGAGGTACCTGTTGAGCATGCGAGTTGTTCTTTGATATGGTGAGCATGGCCTGGGCACACTGGGTACGCAGTTGTTGAGTTGCCATAGTGTCCGCCTCCGTGTGCTTTCTCTATAAAACAATACATCATTATTAGTAGCAAATAATATTGAAGCATCAAAGCTATGAATAACAATTTTAAAAGTGAAAAGTATGCTAAATATGAATTTATCCCTGCAGATCAATTCCATCAACTACTAAACTAGTTTTAAATATTCATATTATAGGAGTTCACAAAAGATTGTTGAGAAAAACAGAAAAAATATCTTCCAACGCCATTATCTTCGTTGGCAATGAGATTGCGGATGAGGAACTCCATGACGTTGCCACCGTGATCACCGTCCAGGTAGTCGTGGTCGGCAAGTGCGATCGCCAGGGAACAGATGGCACGACGAACCTGCAACAAACGCATTCAGTTAATCACCGACTCAGACTGACCATTTCATTAACAGACATGCAAGTCCATGGGAATTGCCTTATAACAACAACAACAACAACAATCACAACAACAACAACAGCATCATCAAAACTTACTCTTGTTGAGGTGGTGGCGTCAACAAGAACTGGCTTGAGTCCACGCATAACCAACGGACGTTTGTCACTCAGGAATGGACCAGACGAATTAACCAAATGTCGCAGGATACAGATCGATGAAAGCTTGGATCGGTCCGCCTGACCAGATTGGATCTTCTGTACCAGATAATAGACGAGACGATCAGCGTTCACACAGGCTGCAGTGAGTGAGTGATTGAGTGAGTGAGTAAGGTAAGAGAGTGAGTAAGTGAGTGAGTCAATGAAATATAGAGTGAGTGAGTGAGTGAGTGAGTGAGTGAGTAGAGGTGAGTGAGTGAGTAGAGGTGAGTGAGTGAGTGAGTGAGTGAGTGAGTGAGTGAGTGAGTAGAGGTGAGTGAGTAGAGGTGAGTGAAAGAGCGAGTGAGTGAGTGAGTGAGTGAGTGAGTGAGTAGATGTGAGTAAGCGAGTGAGTGAGTGAGTGAGTGAGTGAGTGAGTGAGTGAGTGAGTGAGTGAGTGAGTGAGTGAGTGAGTGAGTGAGCGAGTAGAGGTGAGTGAGTGAGTAGAGGCGAGTAAAATCGTTTCTCTTCAAAAAATAAAACAATATCATCATAACGGGATTTTTACGAACCTGTGACGTGAAAACAACGCAGTACTTCATTGCGTACTTTGGCAGATTCAGGATTAACATAGTCCATATCGTCGATGACTTGAGGGAAGAGTGCCATCCAGACGTCTTCCAGGTAATGCTCGATTGGACTGGACTCGTGTTGGGCGGACGCCTCCAGCAGACGACACAGACCCTGCAAATACACGTTGACCAGTGTTACAATGCCTTTTTAGGGGCAATGTAACTTATGGTTACACTTAACATATATTCCAATCCGACAATCAGTTTATTCATAATGAGTTTTATTATCATTCAATCATGTGAGTCTGAGTTAGTTAGTGAGTCGAGTCCAGTCAGTCAATGCCAGTCATACAGTAGTTATCTCCAGTGAAGGTATGTACGCTCGTGTTTTCTGTAATACCCCAGTACTAGTGCCAGTGTTATTCAGTATGGCGCACTGCCAGTGTGCAGTGCATCTACGTAACGTTGACTGTGTATACGCCATGCAACACAGTGCACGCGCTGGTATGGTTCTGGTCTAGTGGACCGGTGGATCCTGGTGTACTGGTGGGCTAGTGACTAGTTAGTGACTGGTGACTGATTGTACAGTCGCCGGTGTATCGTATTTATAGTGAACCGCTGAATGACTGTGCACTAGTGTAAGTGGGTGGGACTTGGTGACTGTGCACTAGTGTGATGCTCATCGGTGATTGGCTGTGCCAATCACGCTGGTGGCATGATACTTGAAACCGGTATACTGTACACGCCAACATATTCACACCTTAACACCTTCCCGCTCTTCACGACGAACGCCCTCGTTCGTAATCAATAGTTTCCAGTAAACTTGCAATTCAGTGGTCTTTGGTAACTAAATGAATGAATTGTTAGTGGGTGGGTAAATGATAGTGGGTAAATATAATAGGTGAATGATTGTCATATACGTTTTGATGAATGCTAGTCTTAGTAAGTGATGGTACGAACGAAGAAGTTAATGGCATGAGTGAAATTGCAAACGATCATATAATTATTAGCATATAATCATCATGGTAATACAAATATATAAATAAATGGTTAAGTCACAAATTCGTGAATGGTTTTATTAAAAATTGTGAACAAGAATTAGAGATTCAGTTTTCAAGCAAGCATTTATCATGATCGAGTGATGGTGTTATCGTCGTCGAGGCTTCACTTTGGCGATCTTCTTTCTGAGTGACTGCAAGTCGATTTGACAACCTGTATTCCTGTGTTGACTTGTAAAAAGAATATTAATATTCAGTTCAGTTGCAAATCACTGGTGTTGGAAAACTGGTTGTAATGCAAGTAATTTGAAATGATACATAGTTTCACGTTTTAAAGAGTTTTTTGTCATAAAAATGAGCAAGGTTCAGTCTTGTAGTTAGCCTGTGTTAATTGAATAGGTTTCTATTGTATGCAACGATGATATATTAATATAACGTCTAGTAACAATATATTCACTGGTTAATAAGTACATCTTTTTGGTTGAGGTAGAAAAATGTTGTTGAGATTACACATGTCTATCTACTCCAGTGATTGGCTAGTTTTTTTTTCAAAGATTGTGGGTTATGTCAAGTGAGTGTTGATAGATTTTCGTCCAAATTATTACCGGTATGGGGAGAATTTTAAATTTCTATTAATGTGTCGAAAACCTAACATAGTTTATGTAAATCCAGTTTTTTGTGGCTTGTAAATATGGAAGGTTTTATTTGTAATAGTGAAATAGGTATTTGTGAGCGGCTGGTATGAAAGATAGCAAATGTAAATAACTAGAAGTAGGTTTTAACGTACACTACTGTACGTGTACTAGTTGTTGCCGGTATTATTATAAGCAGGTCGTCATGACCAGGTGACTCCGGTGTAATAAAAAGTGATCAGTGTTAACTAAACGGTTTGGTTCGTCCAGTAACTACGTAGTATAATCTGGTATCGTACTATGTTTTTTTTTCGGTGAGCTGGTTTCTCTTGTTTAACTATAATAGATTCACCAACTTGATACTTGTTAACCTGTCTGTTGTTTTGGTGTAGCTGTGTTGATAGTCTCGGCTCGGCGATCATTCTAGTCGGTGTACGAAAATCGGCGGTTGCCAGTGTCCGAATGCCAATTGTTTTGTCGCGGTGTTGAGTTGCCATTGGTGTATACCTGAATGGTGATTGACCAAGCGGTCGTCGATCCTATGGTCGACTGTTAGAGTGATAGTTTGGGTTATTGTTATGATAACGCTGGTTGAAATTTAGAAAAGAAACAAGTGTTTTGATGTTTAGTAAATTGAAAAAAGAACTGGTGAGCCTTAGATGAAATAACCACTGGTGAGTCAGAGATAAAATAATCAAATGGTGATTATGTCGAGTTTAACCTTGTTGTATTGTAGCTGGTAACAATTCCTAATTGCTGAACGGGTACGACGCACCTCGGATAGTTTCAAACGAAATATATTTTTTCTGAAGTCTGAGAGCGAATTTGTTGAATTACAGTGTTTTATTATCTGGTCAGTGAGATTAGTTATTTTTGTTTCTGGTTTATGGATAAACTAGTGATGATGAAGTTCGATGCCAAAATGTTGTGATAAAAATATTTAGATACCAGTCATTTTTTATGAGTTTTTTAAAATTATTTCATCCAGTTAATTGAAAATACTTTAATGATGTATGATTTGACTCCTGATAGGTGTAAAAAGGGGCTGTTAGGTGATCATAGACTATGTTAAGTATGAAATTAAAATAATTCGCATGGTTGGAGACTTTATTTGATTATGTGCAATAGTATGGTATGGTGTGATGTGTCGTCAGGTGGATTGAAAAGTGATATGTCTGATGGTTTGTGTTGCATGAGAGGGCTGATGGGCAAAATGGGACAGTGTGATGATACAGCAGATTTGAATTATTTTTTGAATCACATTGGTTTCGACTTTTCAGATTGGTAAAGGGCGGTACAGAGACTGTTATCGAAATTGGTTTTCAAAATGTGTGACCCACCCTATCAAAACAAATTTTCGACGGACATGTTTTGGTTAACTTTTTCCGTCTCATCGCTGGCTGTGAGCGGCTGACTACGTAATTTTTTTTCTTCCGTCTCATCTGTGTGAACGGCTGACTATGCGGATTTCAAATGCTTCAATAAAACAGACAGGGTGGTCGAATCTGAATGAAGGGGTATATGTACGCCACGCGTTAGCATAATATACCTCCTTGGGCTGAAAATGTACCTGAATTGGGGTCAATGGGTGACCGGTAGATTGTCGTAAATTAGTGAATGATGGCCAAAGTATATGTTCAGTAAAGAATAAATTTCATAACACCACGAGAGCTGCAACCCTCGGTGACAAGATAAGTTCGGCGGGGCCCCTCCTTGACCGTCTTGCACTGGTAGACTTAGGCTAGCTGGTTTATGACATTTATAAATTACGCCAGGATGCATAGTACTTGGTAGGGAAAGGTTTTGTTGAAATACACATGTGTAGGTGTTTGAAAAGCCGAGTAGTGGATTCGCAGAAAACTATGGTTTTTTTTTACTGGGTTTCGTTGTTGAGTTTTTTGTTTACATCGATCCAGTGTTACTAACCGTCCAAAATCGTCATCTCGAAACAGTAGATCATTGGAACGTCAATAATAAAAAAAGGATTAGTGTTGGTCGTGTGGTGATTGTGAACGTTGCACCGTTGAAAATTTATGAATTTATTTATTATCGCAGATATAAAACTAATCGAGTGAATGCGGACAATGAATGAGTGGTGTGAGAACAAAATATTTTTGTAACAGGAAAATTAACTTGTACACGTAAAATAATTTAGTCTAGTCACTGGTGTTTATTATATATGTACATACATAGTGAATAAAATGGTCTGCCAAAAAAATTGGCTCCATCCAGTACAGTTTAGTGCTCAGACCGGTAGCTTACCAGTTAGGTAAACTGGATGTCAGATTCGAACTAGTTGGTGCCTCCAGTTGTTACAATGCCTTTTTAGGGGCAATGTAACTTATGGTTACACTTAACATATATTCCAATCCGACAATCAGTTTATTCATAATGAGTTTTATTATCATTCAATCATGTGAGTCTGAGTTAGTTAGTGAGTCGAGTCCAGTCAGTCAATGCCAGTCATACAGTAGTTATCTCCAGTGAAGGTATGTACGCTCGTGTTTTCTGTAATACCCCAGTACTAGTGCCAGTGTTATTCAGTATGGCGCACTGCCAGTGTGCAGTGCATCTACGTAACGTTGACTGTGTATACGCCATGCAACACAGTGCACGCGCTGGTATGGTTCTGGTCTAGTGGACCGGTGGATCCTGGTGTACTGGTGGGCTAGTGACTAGTTAGTGACTGGTGACTGATTGTACAGTCGCCGGTGTATCGTATTTATAGTGAACCGCTGAATGACTGTGCACTAGTGTAAGTGGGTGGGACTTGGTGACTGTGCACTAGTGTGATGCTCATCGGTGATTGGCTGTGCCAATCACGCTGGTGGCATGATACTTGAAACCGGTATACTGTACACGCCAACATATTCACACCTTAACACCAGTGGATAGAACGTCAGTCTCATTAAACCAAAGGTCCAGGTTCGAACCCTGCAATGAGCCAGGGCAGATCAGATTTTGATGAATGAAAACGGTGATACCTAAACTTATCACATGAGTTGAACGCAAAACATACTTTCAAATCAATCCAAAATTTTCTCTCCTACCTGATATTAACTAACGGCTGCCAATGACTCAAAATTAATTTCCAAAAACATGATCAGCATTAAGGACCTTTGTTTCCGGTAATAAAGCAAACCTGTGAAACATCGAACAAGTCCATGCCCGATTTTTTGTAAAGAGCCAGGATGGCTGGTACCAGTTTTCTGAGCTCCTCATTGAGTTTATCCTTTGTGATGACGTAGCTGAGGTTGCCCACACACGTCACAACCGCGGCTCGTACCTGAAACATCAACACGTCTTTACTTATACGCCAAAGTGTACGCTTACTGCAACCAGGGTTTGCTAAATAAGAAAATGAGCCATGTTTTTTAAATTTTTATATTTTCCCAGGAAGGAAATTTCCAAAACGCACCCCAACCCAAAATATTTTTTTAATGTGTTTTCTTTTCTTGTATGTTAAACTCTGGTTGTTAACCCCCAATACCAAATGCAAAACAGTTCCAGCAGCCAAGTAAGACAAATTGACCACGCAGCTGATGTGTGCCTGAAAATTCCATGATTTCACAACAACAACGAAAACCCCTTTTTACTTTCTCTCTGCAAATCCTGATTACAACCCAATAATAAAATCGTTAATGTTAACCTTGTAATCTTTACTGCCAAGCCAATGAGGCATCATCGTATCGTACACAATGTTGAAGTTGGAGCTGAATGTGTCGAATGTGACGTTAGGGTCGGTATTGACCCCGGCATCGGCCATGTACTCACAGAGCGCCTCCGCATAACTTTGGTACGCTAAAAATAGGTATTAAAATCAAGAAAAAATTGCATGGATTTTTCAAGTCTACGCATATTTTTTCACGATCAATGCAATAATTTCAGCGTAGCCACGATATATTACACTGATATTATGAAAAAACACTGCGACAAGTTTCTGAATTACTTTGGTAAATTATTGAGTTCATTCAAACGTATCATCATAAAACAAGATTTCGGTCATAAACGCTTCTCATTTAGAATCGATGAATGAATTTCAAACTGACTAGCTCATAGAGAACTTTCGGAGCTCCACTATCAAATACTAACCTTTGGCGAAATGTACTTTCATAGCATCGGTTTTGGCAGCACCGGACGTGAGCATTGGCTGCGTTCGACTCAGAATGTCAAGCAGAAACGGGATAAAGCCGTGAGCTACAAAAAATACTTGATTAGCCACTGTTTTGATTTTATCCCGTTATTTTACAAATCAAGTTAAAACGAGCTACACTTATTTCACTTTGTGACTTTGTGACTTCGTTGCCATTATGGTGAGAAACCTGAATTAAACTTGAACTTGACTTGAACTACACGAAGAAACGAAACTAGGTGGCACTAGTAGATAAAAAAATTCAGCATATGGTCATATGACCGAGAAAACTATATGGTTGTCGTGTCGTGCCCCTACGTGCTCTGTATTGATGTATGTACCCCAGTCCCAGAAACCAGAACCCATCCACCCGCTAGTTGAATATTTCCAATAACAAATTAATTAAAAATAATTGATCATATTTATTTTGTTAACCATTGGCATGCGCAATCTGGCCGAGTGTCCGAATGACGTACGGATGTGGTACGGTACCGGGCTGGTACTTCTGTAGTACACAATCGAGTACGGTAGTGCAGTACTTGCGACTCAGCGTGACCAATACCGACGAACACGCCTTCTGCCATTCGTTGTCTGACTCCTTATCCTGAGTATTTATCCTATACTTTATTACTCTAATATATTATAAAAAGGGCATTACTATATTATATATAATAAATATATATTTGTTTATAATCAGGAATGGGGCGCCGGGTGATAGCCTCAATACTCTAATATCCTGCTTATTTTTGGTACATTACAACTATATTATAACAAGGCAAGCAAGAGTATTACTATATTAATCATAAAATTGCTTGTTTATAATTATCATAATAAAACACTTTCAAGGGAACATCACTAGCCATTTTAATTAGAAATTAGTGTGAATCATTAGTATTTGTTTTTGATAAATTTAAGAATCAACGTTCATCTTCATTTATTTTCAGACATTCATTGATGGTTTTCTGACATCATCGGGTCAGGTCAGGAGAACAAAAATGATTATTAGCATGTTACCAGAGTCACCAGGGCGTTCATAAAATTTTAAACCCCACAACGAATTGCAAATACAAAAATGAAAATACAAAAATTAGGCGAGTGAACAAATCGGGCAAACTCTGATCAACCACGTGATATTTTTTCAACCACATCTTATGACTCAATGTACCATTGATTTATTATTATAAAAACAGAAAAATCAACTTACCTTAGCAATGGTCATCTCCTGTGTGGCCAAGTTGATCATCAATGATACAATTTGATCTTCCATGTTGTTGATATTTTCGGAGCAAACATTGTTGATGACATGCATGATTTGTGCGCGTTGAGTCGAGGGCAACTGCAATTGACCAGTGTTATCATCGCGATAACCTAATGGTTAAAGCAGTGGCCTGCAAAACTGAACATCCCGGGTTCGACCCCCTGGAGAGCACATAAACCTAATAAACAACTATAAATCTTGATTTAATGATTCACAGCCCAAAGGCTTTCAAATTATGAAATTTTATATCATCAATCACTTATAATTATTATTAACAACCGCAGCCTAATAAAAATGTCGCATTGCTTTTGCTGATTTTGTATCCATTAAATTTCATAAGAGTGATATGAATGTTGTTCCAAAAAACTCCTGCTAGCTGGGATAGCGGGAGCGGGACAAGTCAAGAATGCATGGCAACCAATAAACAAAAAATGGGCCACAAATTCAGGATGATGCATGCACGGTGTTTTTTGGAAAATGGCTGCAATATTGTTGTATTACCGTTGTTTTATTATCTTTTCTAATTACAGCAGATATGCCGTCGGCGTTTCTATCGAACAGAACGAATGAATGTGGCGTTATTCTCAGATGATGAAACACCTACATAAAAAATATGAAGTCACTTTGAATTTAATGTGGGATTGCGTGGCCTTTCACTTTTTTAGGCTTCGGGTAACTAATTTTCACTCGGAAACACAAACTTTAGTTCCCATTAGGAAGTTGCGGCTGATGTTGAAGTTGTTTATTTGTGGTCTACACATTTTATGTAAGCATATCCTGTGTAATGAATATACTGTGTCCTGTCCAGTGTAAGCAACTTCGCTGGTCGAGAGTGAAGAGTAGTGAAATAATAAATAATGCTGTTGTATGATAGATTGATGTCACTCCTAGGAACGCTTAACAGCTGTTTTTTACTTTCAGCTTTGTTTACCGATTGATTTAACCTTTGTTTGTCTCGCCAGATAAGCCTGGGTTGAATTGAGAACGAGCAACGGCTTGTGACTGCCCAGTGAACACAACGAACTCTGTACGGCCTCACGCACACCCGTGTCCGAATCACTGAATCCATCCAGTAGTGCGAACACCAGGCCTAAAACTTGGTAACCATTGAGTCTAGTTAGTGAGTTGATGAATGAGTCAGCGATTGAGTGAGTGTGTCAATGATTACGAGTGAGCTCAATTATAGACTAGGCAAACCGAAACCAACTTATTACCGCTCGGAAATCAAAAAACAAATCAATGATTGAACAACCAAGATAAAAAAAAACGCACCTTCACTGCCTGAAGACATCTTGAAAGCTTACGAAATTCGAGGAAACTTCGCACCTCGTTAAGTACGAAACGGAAAGAAGTGATTTGCCAATTTAATTCGTGTGGCTGAAAGCAAATTTAACGAATTAATATTATTATACATATATTCACAATCTCTGGTTAAGTTGGACGGCATTAGCCCCTAGCGATAGAATAAGCAGTGAATAATGGGATCCTTCGAGGTTAATATAATAATCTGTTAAAGTTAGTTTTTTCTTCTAAAAATTTATTATTTTACCCCACCACCAAACTTTTTTTTGTATTTGTAGAATTTTTGTTGTTGTGGAATATTTAACCGATTGTCATATTTATATCCGGGTAATTCACGATCACGATCACGAACCCCCGGATGATCCAAAACCTCGAGGTTTTTTACAAACTCCCATGGTTGTCTACTAAGCCCCTTTCTATCCGGATAATCCACAAAACCCTCGGGATAATCCACAAAACCATCAGGTAATTCACAAAACCTGGTCCATAAAGCCTCCGAAGTCCGGAACCACCGTCCACGAAACATGTCCATACCCCCCCCCCCGTTTTTCTTCAAAAGCCCTTAAAAATAAATCGCAAAACACTCGGAACCAAGAAAAATCTTCCATAAAAAGACGTGGTCACTTTCTTTTCTGATTTTATATTTGGACAGTTGCAATGCTGACGTTTCTTGTTGTTGTTGTTGTTGTTGTTGTTGTTGTTGTTGTTGTTGTTGTTGTTGTTGTTGTTGTTGTTGTTGTTGTTGTTGTTGTTGTTGTTGTTGTTGTTTGTTTTTGTTGTTGTTGTTGTTGTTGTTGTTGTTGTTGTTGTTGTTGTTGTTGTTGTTGTTGTTGTTATTATTGTTGTTGTTGTCGTATGCAGTCAGTGAACGTCGCGCAGCTCTATAAATGTAGGTACTATTGCGGATTACCCTGAGTTTGGTTAGTTTTTTAGTTAACCTCTAACTACCCCTCGTTGATGGGTCTACTTGGCCTATCAGGGGTCTTTGTACGTTGCAGGGTGTCATATATGTAGTTGGAATCTACGTATGCGGATGTTTGCCACTGAGAATATTGCCACTGATAGTAGGAAATTTTGCTTTTGGGTATGTTACCAGGATTGACATCAGATAAATGGATTTTCGAGTGATTGACACGAGCCTGTCAAATGTTTCATCATCGGTCACGTTCAGAAAACAGCTATTGTGACAGTTAATGGTATAACACAGGGGGTAAAAGTTGTTCATAGAAGAAGACTAATTTTGAATCTTCAGTTTTATGAGATACAGAAAAATAAGCTAGGCATCATTTGGTTCTTCGTGATACACGGCATCAAAGTGCCCGTAGGCTCGTTGAGGGTCATCGGCCACTATATAGAAGGCTCCATGAACAGGTTCCAGATGACACGGTCCTGGAAAATGTCTGTATGTCTGATTTTAGGTCTGTCTGTCTGTCTGTCTGTCTGTCTGTCTGTCTGTCTGTTTTTCTGTTTTCTGTCTGTCTGGCATTTTGTCTGTCTGTCCATTTGACTGTCTGTTTCAAACAGATATCTTGCACACATCGGCCACACGAACCGAACGGAAACATGACAACTTCAGTTTTGCTTTCGAACGGTGTCATTATTTTGAAGAGAAATCATGTGTATACGGTAGGATTAGGTATAATATGATATTATATTAATATGATTTTAAAATTACGCGAGTAAAACAAATGATCGTTCAAAAACTAAAAATTAACCCGTTTAATAGTGAATTTGTTTTATTTCAGATAACTTTTTCGATCTTCCACAAGTACTTCGAATTTTTTAATTATTATGAAAACCAATCTTTTCCGTTTACACTCCAATGGTTTCCTCGATACGTTCATAAGCCGGTGTATTCCAAGCTTGTTATTACTGGTTAAGCTAAACGTGAGGCTTTCGAAGTACCGTGGTTGTGTGCACCGCAATTCTTATGCGTATAAACAATGCAAAACTTTGAAATTTTGTGGCATTCAAAAATTATAAAGTCAATGAGATACTCCTAGAATTTCAAGTAAATTCATTAATAAAAACCAACTATATGGTAATGCCCAACATCAGACATGGGTCGAAAAAGATACAATCATACAGTTGGAATTCACCTTCCATATTATATACATGTAATACTAAACTTTAAACCAAATTATTACTTCACGGTTTTGTATTATACCTAGTTCACCCGCTCTAATCCCTGTCAAAAAATTACTTAAAACTAATTTATACACATGATTTCTATCTAAAATAATGACGCCGTGTAGAGGCAAACCTGACACTTGTGTATCCTAATCCTGTGGCCGTGTGTGCAGATATATCTTTAAAAATTTTGACAAATTTAAGTTATTATGTTAATCAAAAAACCTGTAAATTTCAAAGAAATTGATAAGCGTATTCTACAGCAAGAAGTTTTTTTGGCTCACCCTGTATATTTATTTCTTGTGTTGAGGCATCGGGTTAGTAATAGGCTTAGGCTTAGTCTCAGGCTCATATCGTTCAGGCATTTTTGCAGGTGGGACATAAAAATTTGGTTTTCGGTTAGGCTTAGGCTTAGGCTCTTCTCCCATCTGACTGATACTCAAACATGAAACATTATTGGTGATCTTAACGAAATCATGCCATAAAAAACCGACACGCATTCAAGTAAAGTCCGTATGTTATTTCTGCAAGCAAACGTACTGCCCAAACATCTGATAATGAAACATCAGTAACCTCAACTCAACTCGGTTGACACCATAGTTTAACACCAAAGCATGGGGTGATGATGATTGGTGTGCGTGTTAAAACTGATTGTCTGATGTTCCATTATCAGAAGTTTTGGGCACGGTTTTTGTTCGTAGAAACAACATACGGGCTTTATTTATTATAGCATGTTTCCGACAAAGATATTTTAAAATTTGAACGTGTTTGGCCTGACAACTAACAACAACAAAGCAACAACAACAACAACAACAACAACAACAACAACAACAACAACAACAACAACAACAACAACAACAACAACAACAACAACAACAACAAAAACAACAACAACAACAACAACAACAATAACAACAACAACAACAACAACAACAACAACAACAACAACAACAACAACAACAACACACCACTCACTTACTCACTCACTCTACTCACTCACTCACTCACTCACTCACTCATCGAGAGTTTTTTGGATTATCATGTGGGCTTTGTGGATCACCATGTGGGTTTGTGTATAACCTCGAGGTTTTATGGATCACCGGTGGTTTGTGATTCACCCCAAAATTTTGTGAATATGACAATCGAACTAATTTTATTGAACAAAAATTTT
This sequence comes from Daptonema setosum, assembly GCA_964036265.1. Classification (NCBI taxonomy): domain Eukaryota; kingdom Metazoa; phylum Nematoda; class Chromadorea; order Monhysterida; family Xyalidae; genus Daptonema; species Daptonema setosum. The sequence continues at coordinate 33,652,170 of OZ038443.1, forward strand.
CTACAGTTACAAAAAAACATTTGGCGGGCGGGTAGGGAAACATCTACAAATTTGAAAAAAAAACGGAAGAACAGAAAAACAAAATTGTTTTGTCGCTGTGTTTCTATACCGATCTGGATTATCGAATCATATTTATTATTATATTTCAGGTTTTCAGTTCAAGCAGGCTGATCTTATGACAACGTGAGCAGTGTTTCGTTTTGTTGCATGTTGTACGGCCTGACGCAACTGCTCATTCCCGCCATCAACCACTCACGATTCTTCCTTTCAAACTGGCCGCTGGACTCGGGGTTTTTGGAGGAGGCACTGGTAGAATGCAGGTTGGAATGTTTTTGTAGGAGCGTAGGAGTTTAAGGGGTTCCTTCCCGTCAGAAAAATCTAGACACCAGCGCGAATCCCAAAATGGCTTTATCCCTGGGCTGGCTGACACTTCCGCTTCGCGGTGCTCGGGTTCGGAAATTTGGATTACGGTTATTGGGGTCAACGAAAAAAAAGGCTTTCCATAAGAATTCGAAACTTCCCCCGATCAATCGACGATGCAATGCAATCAATGACTCTGTATTTGCAGAAAAGCGATGAGCCGGCTTATCTGGGCGTCGGCACAGAAATCAGTGCCAAGTTCAAAGGTGCATTCTGTGAAGCAAAGGTGAAGAAAGTAACAAAACTGGTGCGATGCAAGGTATGTTTCTTTTATATTCTTTGTTCATTTAGCTACAAATTACGACCGATATTTTTATGTAGAATATATCTACATTTTTGTATACAAATTTTTCACAATTTAATGATATCAATTTGTGTTTTAGGTGCTCTACAAGGCAGCCCCATTTGGCACAGCCACCTTCGAGCATTCCCGTTTGCGTGCCGCCTCCAATGCCAATACCGAAAGTCCACAATTAAGTGTCGGAATCGAGGTCTGCTTTCATTTATACCAAGTTTTCACGTCAGCAGTCATATACAGTCTCTCAGTCAGTTCTTTTTGTCACAGTTGAAAATTGATGACTTGTTCGGTTTCGGTTCGAAGTGTTTTGTCTGTCTATTCACTCTGTGCTAGCGCCGTCCTTGTGCCCACATGGTTGTCAGCAGGGGTGGGCCGGGTTTTTTGGCGTTTTGCAGGGGGGGGGGGGGGGGTAGAATTTTGAAATCTCAGATTACACCCCGAAAAGTGGATGGGTAAGGTCGGGTAGGGGGGGGGAGGTAGAAAAAAATTGCAAAAAACTTATTTTTTGCTTGTTTTTGCTAAAAAAATCTATTATAAGGTATAAACATCACATATACCGGTTTTTCAGGTTTTAACCAAGAAAATTGATCCAGAAAACGTGTTTGTTCGAAAAAAATTCTCACAGCCAAAATTTTTTGGAAAATGAGCCTCAAAATCGAGGTTTTAAGGCCGATTTTCTCAAAAATTTCGAGTAGGGGGGAGGGGGTAGGCGACCTAAATTTTTGTCTAGGGGGAGGAGGTAGGCTACCCGCCGACCCTGAAAAATGGGGGTAACCCCCCCCCCCCCAGCGGCCCGCCTCTGGTTGTCAGAATTGAGACGAAATCGCTACAAGTGGTGTATTTTTGGAAAAGTTACACGAATTTTGTTGTTTTTTTAACTAATTTAACGACCCGAAAATGTCTCGGACGGGTAATCGCTCTCCCATCCGTGAGCCCAACCTCCTATAGTACGATATGAATGATTGAATTTGTTTCAAGGTGTTGGCACCTCCATTGTCATCAGTCAACTCGTCGACGTCTTCGTCAGTCAATTCGGCATCGACCACCAACAGCACAAGCAATAATAATAATAATGGTGGTGCTGCTGGCAAGGCCTCCAAACAGCCTCAACTCGTCACGGCCACCATCCAGCACGTCAAGGACCTCAGCACATACGTCGTTTGTTCGTATCATTTTTATTTTTAGTCATTTTACGCTGGTTTTGTGCAAAGACAAGCTCTATTCACCATACCATCTTTTTTCAAGAAATTCCTATTTGTACGGTTGGCTAAAATTTTCTGAAATGCTGAATGACACTTGCTTGACTGATCTGATAATTTTTCTCTGCCTGAAACAGTACACAATGAAGGCTATTGGTTATACATTGAGTCGTACTCATAATGTATGGGTATGCAACTATATAATCAATATTTTTAGTGTTCAACGACGGTGATGAGCGAACGCTGCGTCGGTCACAACTTTGTCTGAAGAGCGGCAAACACTTCAGTGTGAATCTGGATGCCATGCCGCTGACCAACCCCGAACAGTTCGGATCGCCCGTCCCAACCAACGATGAGGCCGGCACATCAAAGAAAAAGTTTGATTTGTCTTCGTTTCGAGATATTTTCACTTACACTCTTAGTTTTATCTAATTCTCATTACTATTTTCACCGGTCATCAGCGAACTAAATGTGTACCAGAGTAAATTGTGAACACCCCTCATCTTAACTAGTTTTTTTGGATGTTTCATTCGTAAAATTTCTTTACCACTCCACTATCTTTTTCGGCTTGTCGTCAGTCGGTGAGGTCACTGATGTTTTCCAGTTTAATGCACCGTAGACCGTGATTGTCGATGTTGTTGGCAGTGTTACACCTGTTTGCTCTTTTCTAAGATATGATAGTTTGTTTGTGTTTATCATCTAATGCAGTAAATGATTGCAGACATCACAAACAAGTGGCCGACAGCGATGAAACATCATCTTGTGACGACGACGGTGTTGACTCGGAATCGACCGTTAGTGACAATACTGTCGCCGAAGCAGCCATCAAATCCACCGATTATGGTTAGTACTTTTTTCCTTTTGTTGTTATCGCCGTTATAATAATCCCCACAAGTTTTATCGTATGAGTTTTAAGAATCGCTGATTGCATTAGTGGAATATAATCAGCACGATTGTTCTGCACTTTTACTATGTTTCGTAACATTTTATATCCGACAGGAAGTTAACGACAACTCCTAAATCTAAATATGAACCGTTCAGAAGGAGAGTTTCATACACCGCCGCGTGGGTGGATGATGTGAGTCGCTGAGTCGAGTTGCTCAAGTGTCCACTCTTAAATATGAAGATGTTTTGATTGCATTTTTGTGTTGTGTAATTTGTTAATTGTTATTGTTTAGGTCGTGCCGTTTGTGTCTACGAAGACGACGAGCAATGTCGACTCGACGGACAGCAGGTTCGTTATGCGAATTTGATCACACATTTTGCACATAATCAAGGGCAGGTCTAGATCGATTTAGATCGCAAGAGGGGTGGATTGTCAGCCCCTCCGGTACAAAATTTTTTCCAAACAGGGGCGGGGCGAACCTTTCAAAACAAGTGATTTTTGAGGATACTTGTTTCTTGGTATCCAACTTTGCTATTATGGCATAACAACTGAGTTAATTTGATTTTGTTTTAATTACAGGGTTCATCCGACCACCCGGCACTGAACCTGGCAGGTCGAATGCGTCCCAAGTGGTACCCAGCCATGATCGTGCACCCATCCGCTCATTCCACCGTAAAGTTGACACCCGATGAAGTTGGTTGTTCATCCGCCATATACGTATTGACACCTTATATAGTTTTCCTACTGAACAAATTATTTTTTATCAAATTTGATCAGCAGTTGTTGTGGTTAGCTGTTCTGCGAACTTCTGTTTTTCTGATTAAAATGTCTAGCTTGTTATCGATATCATGATAATATGGGATACCTACTTGCCAACGGTGATGTTCATATAAAACCGTTCAAATATGAAGGTTATTATATTTTAACTGCACGGGTGAACGAGTTAACTCGGGTAGTAAGCCATGTTGCCATGTTCTAATTGTTTGTTATTACTGTTTTTATATTACATAATGATAATTGTTTGTTATTACATAATGATAATTGTTTGAGAACACCCTGGTGCGTTCGTTTCGTGATGCCAAGTACTATTCGGTGTCGTGCCATCAGTGCTCGGCGTTTGTGGCTTGGAAGGCACGCAACTGTCTCACAGCCGTATCACACACAACACGGCCAACGCTCGAAAAGGTTACACTTACATGTTAATAGTGTTATGAAGTGAATAGTGTTCAGGGGTGCTTTTTGTTTTAAAATATGACATCAACAAAATGGAATAAAGTATATGTGAAGCTTGATATTGACTATTTTATGGGGTTTGGATCGACATTGGGTGTCCTGTTGACTGATGATGATGAAGAATTCGCAAGACATTTTGGTATAAGCGGCACCAGGGATGGGCCGGGTTTTTTTGGCGTTTTGCAGGGGATGAGGGGGGGGGGGGGTAGCCGACCGAAAACCCCGTCCTACCCGCCCTGTCCGAAAAGTGGGATGGTAAGGCCGGTTAGAAGGGGGGGGGGGGGGTGGGGTAGGAAAAAAAATTTCGCAAAAAACCTTCGTTTTTTGGTTCGTTTTGCAAAAAAATGTTCTATTATAGGGTATAAACATCACATGTACCGGTTTTTTCAGGTTTTAACCAATAAAATTGACCCAGAAAACGTGTTTGTTCGAAAAAAATTCTCATAGCCAAATTTTTTTTAAAATTGAGCCTAAAAATCGAGGTTTTGAGGCCGATTTTCTCAAAAATTTCGAGTAGGGGGGAGGGGTAGGCGACCTAAATTTTTGTCTAGGGGAGGGGGTAGGCTACCCGCCGACCCTGGAAAGCGGGGAGGGGGTAACCCCCCTCCCCCAGCGGCCCAATTCTGAGCAGCACAGCACAGGATCCACTGCAACCGCTATACCTCGCATGTTGAATTACGGTAGCCGCAGTGGATGCTGCTCATAACAAAACGTTGCAACGAACCTTTTCATAAGTATTGATTTGTAGGCACTGGCGTACGCTGAGCACAACAGCCTGCCGTCGCACTGGAATCGTGATGCGCTGTTGGGCAGGATATCCGATCACTCGACCAACACTGATGACGATAACGATCATCAATGGTGGGTACGGTTACCTGCTTTTATCATTATGCGTTTATCCAGTGATTAGGGTGGTAAACTAGCAATCAAGAAATCCTATATGTAGAAAAATGACAACGTTGTATAACTGATAGGCGATGGAAGAATCAATCGAGTAAAATCGTCTTGTAGTACGCATGTAGTTCAGTTTTGTAATTCATTCAGAAAAAGTTTGGAATCGATTTGAAAAATGCGTTACCTGTTACCTGCAAATTGTATATTTACCAGTTTTTTCTTTCAGCGACGACTCTGATTCGTCAACGGACTATTCGGCCGAAGAAAGAGACGTGTTCGTGGCCCAGTTGTACAAATACCAGGATGAACGGGGTACGTGATCGTAAACAATCCAAACAAGCTGTTCGGTTGCAATTGCTATAATTTGTGCAATTTCGGACTATAATTTTGACTTTGTATTTGCAGATACGCCGATCAACCGAGCGCCCGTCCTCGGTGGCAAGGACCTGAATCTGTTCCGGTTGTACCGTGTCGTACAGAAGTTGGGAGGATACAGTCGGGTTCGGGCATACCACTATTATGTACTTTTTATACCATTCATTGAACATAACGACTGGAAAGACAAGAGTTTCTAGTCGGATGACCAATCCAGTGCACAACTATCATGGCTTACACAGCCATTTTTTCAGTCGGTGGACAATTTATTTGATTATTTTAAACAAAATATATATGGATATAGGGACGAAACGCCATAGTAAGTTAGACCTGTTTTTTTTTTATCTACTGTAGTAGGTTGAATTTTTTGTAGGTTTTTCTTTATATAATTAACGTTTTCTGACGAATTATGTAAGCTTTTTTAGGTTTGCACGACGAGCACGTGGAAAGTTGTGCTGAAGAAGATGAAGTTGGACGGATGCGCCGGTGCCAACCAGACAACCATAAAAAACTGCTATGCACGGTTGGTTTACTGTTCGCATTTTTAGATATATAATTAGTGCAAAATGATATCTAAACGTGAGATTTCGGTTCGGTGGCTCTCCTCAATTTACTCACTATAACTTTATTCAAAAAATTACTTGACGAGTTGAAGAAAGTGGCACGTAAGCTTCATCCAATTCAATCTCTCCTTCATCCCCGACCCCTGTTATACTAAGAGATGATGGAAGAAGAAAAAAGTGGAATTTCCCCCTCTTCGGCCATGTCGAAAGGTGCAAATTGTTCCTTGAGTAGCATAAAAACTGCCGATTACCTTTTTTGTTGAAATTCCCCTCCTTGAAGGTTTGGCTCTTCTGCCATTGCCTTCATTTATATATTTTAATAAGATAACATTGTTGTGTGTTGCAGGTACCTGTTGCACTTTGATTCGTTTTACCGTCAACTCGGCTGGCGTATGACCAACGAAACGGGCGAAGGCAAACGCGTGTCGCGCGGATTTCGTCCCAAAGTGAAGGTTGGTGAGGTGAGGCCGAGTGGATCACGTTCAAGTGTTACAGAATTATAAGATATATATATATTGATTTAATGATCTGTTAATTTATTATATATACAGGGTGGGCCAAAAAAAACCATACGATTTTGAACGTTAATAACTCAAGCTATAAACAACCGATTCCATCGTTCTTGTTCTCATTTGAAAGCCAATATTTTAACTCTGAATTCCTCAAATTTTAGTTTTGTTTTGTAGAGTTACCTTCAAGTTACAGAAGAAAACCCAAAAAGTCGTGTTTTTTGGATGAAAAAAACCGGATTTTTTTGGTTTAACAAAATATTCTTTTTGGGCAACGAAAATCTAAATTTGAAAAGTTTCATAAGGGAAATAGAGTTTGCTGAGCTCAAATCTAACTTGGACACTCTGGAATACCATATTAAGTGCTTGGAAAAAAATATTCATGGCAAATGTCATAGCCGCCATTGACCAATTTAATCCTGAGCCCGGGCTTTGGTGGTTCAGGAAAATGATCAAATCCTGTGTACCATTCATTTATCTTTGATCAATAATGCTTAACTAGTTGTTATTTGATGCATTTCATTTATTAATAAACTGAAATACTCCGTTTACAGTTTTTAAAACACATTGTCCCATGCATTTCGATCACTTTTTCGCTAAAAATACAAGATTTTTTAAATTTTCTTCTGTAACTTCAGGGCAACTCCATGAAACACTACTAAAACTAGAGGAATTTTAAGTTGAAATATTGGCTTTCAAATGAGAGCAAAAACGATTGAATCGGTTGTTCATAGATTAAGTTATTAACGTTCAAAATCGTATGGTTTTTTTGGCCCACCCTGTATATCTATTTTTTCAAGATTTTTTTGGAAACTCTTACAAAGTGGAAAAAAGTATCTCTGGGTTCCTCTGAGTGTCATTTAAGCTAAAGTAAGCGCTAAATTGTAAGCGCTAAAATGACGACATATCAACATAAGAAGACAAAAATTCCGAATTTTTGCGACCGAATTTTTTTTATCGTTTTGGACATTTCCGACAATTTTTTAATTGTTTAATTTGGTAATCATGAGTCTCTTCATATAATCAGATGCGAGAACGGCGCCTGAGCAACGCATCTTCAACGGGGGGCAAGAAGACGCCCACCGGTTCCTCCCATCCGTCCTCGACCAATAAAACACCCAAAAAGTCCTCGCTTTCCGCGGATAATCCGGTGCCTGGGGATAATTATGTGACTCCGCCCACTGCCGGTGTGACACCAAAACTGTCAACTGCATCATTGGCAACTTTGGACAAATCGAACAAACCGTCGACAACGGTAGAGGGCGGTGAGAAGGAGCAGCAAAATAAAAAACAGAGGTATAGTCAAATTTTTCGGTTACGAATTTTTTGGGAACTTTTTTGTGTGTAATACTTTTCTCAACCCCAAATTGCTGCTTCCGACCGCGCGATAGGAAACTCGGATCAGCGAAAACTCAACTCCAGAAACGTCTTCAAATAGCTGATCAACCTCTTTAATGGAACCCATATGGCGATCGGAAGCCGCAATTTGGGTTGGGGAAAAGTTTTACAAACGAAAAAGTTCCCAAAAAAGTATTTAATGCATTGAAATTTTCTCTCTGAAGAAATCCTAATCACGATTCACGCCAAAAACCTAATAATTATTTAACTGGTTAGTGTATTGAATCTGCTGACGACCGTTCCCTGGTTTTGGTCGGGTGCTACTTTCCTAAAACTTACTTCCTCAAACTACCGGGATCCTAATTTTCTAGCAAACTGACTTGGTGTAGAGGAAGTAATTTGATACGGCGTTGAAGAATGTATTGATATTGGAATGGAATTAATCCCGAACACGTGGAAACTCTAGAATAATGATTGAATTCAATCCAGGTTTGTCGTGTTAACTAATACCGGACAAATAAATGATCAACGATGGATGCAATTTGTGGATGTATAATTTGGACGGGAAAATCGGCCAGTGTGAACGTGCAATTCTATATTTTAGCGATGGCGTTTCGGGCACACCGAGTCGTCCAACTTCATCGGCTGCCGTCATCGTTGAATCCTTTCAATCCTTCAAAACCGGTTGGCATTCTAATTTTTTGAGTTTATTCAAAATAATGTTTCTTTTTTGAGACAAAATTTTTCCAGCAAAATTTCACTGCTCGTTGGGGGGAGGTAGATTTTGTACGCGCAGGTCACCAGGGGCGGGGGGGGGGGGCGGATTTTTTTTCCAGACATGAGTGCCTAGTGGTTTTTTGCATTCAGCGTGTTTTAGAGAAAAATATTTCTGTCAGAAACGCCTGCAGGTCGCAGTCTTTTTCAAAACAGAATGCTCCTTCTTCCTGCACCCATCCCCGCCTGTATGTAACCTATTGTGAACCGCCGGCCGTGGGTCGAATTCCACCGCTAACTGTACAAATAAGCCAAATTGAAGCACTTAGGCGAAATCCCAAAAAGGTAAAACTGCTCAACGTGTTCAGATTGTGGCGTATCGTGTGCTTGTGAATACTTTGCTGTTAATGTTTTGTGTTTCAGTTAGAAATTAATTTCATTCTCAAGTAAACTGTCTCTCAATTACATCAAAAGATTATGGTTTCGCAGTTTTTATTGACGTTGCATAAGCATGACATGATGACAAGACATGTGAAACACGATTCATTTGGACATAGCATTAAAATAAATAAACACGCGGCTTTGAATAATTGTATCCCGTTATCGAATGGGGAATCGATGTATTCCGTGTTTCACGTAATATGAAGGCCGACTTACGGAAGAATAACGGTCTAGTTTTGAAGTTGTTGCTTGTTGCAGGTCAACAAGTGAAAGCGTTGTACGTATCGGGTGCGTTCAAGCGGTGGTACGATGCCAAGATACTGCGCATCGAGGTCAAGACCAGTCGCGATAACGACGAGGAAAAACAGTTGAGTCGCGTGTACGTGCACTACTGCGGCTGGAAACAACGATTTGATGAGTGGCTGCCACCAAATAAAATCAAGGTTGACTATGCCAAGTGTACAGGGTGCCTTCATAGTCGTCTGCAAAAACAGTTGCAGAATTGTTCGACAACTTTTTAGACGTTCGTTTCGAAATTTTCTTCCCTCTTTGAAGTTTCGAAACGTCAAAAAAGTTGTCGAACAATTCTGCAACTGTTTTGCGGACGACTATGAAGGCACCCACAAACAAACGGTGAATCAGCAGCTGTTTCACCAATTGACGTGGTCAGGCATTCGTATTGGCAGACTCCGCATCTTGATCATGCAGAGGTACCATATGAAAAAGGCCCCGTATTGCTTCGTTCAATAATTTTCTTTGTGTAAACATTTGGGTATACTGATTCAACTCTATAATATATATTTAAGGTGACCGACCCGACCTGTGAATCGGCACCGACTTGTGCCCGCGCCAGTCCCGGGCGACCACTGGCAAAGTCACCCGCCACTTCGCACAAAACAAACCATGACCACAAAATAAACGTTACTCATGCTTTTTTACGTCTTCCAGTAGCCCCGGCAATTTTACCTGAATTAAACTCGATTTCACATCGTTTTCAACGTTTAGCGTCGTCAATTCAATTCAATTCAATTCAATTCAATTCAATTCATGCGTCGTGTTTAAAAATGTTTAATTACCTACCAAGAGTCATTCGATTCATAATTTTCTTACGCTAAACAATGTATAAATCGAATCTTGACCAACACTGATATGATGCAGTATGACATAATTCAATAATTCAATGATAATATTAATATCCATAATAACATTCGCAGCTAACAACACCTGGTGCTCGTCAATCCATCTCCCCGGCTTCGTCCACTAAAAGTCGTGGCCGCCGTCCTTCGTCATGCGAACCGTCCACAAAGAAGGACGCTGCTGGCCCAGCGTCCACACCCGTTAAAGACGCTGCTGTTCGTCCAGCGACCACAGCCGTTAAGGCAGCTGCTGACCATCCAGCGTCCACATCTGTTAAAGACGCCGCTTCCCGTCCAGCGTCCACAACCGTTAAGGAAGCTGCTGCTGACCATCCATCGTCCACACCCGTTAAGGCCACGGACAAACCCGACGCCGTTGTCAACGTTGGCTCTATCAACCTAGCCGTAACCTTTGTATTTATAATATTATTATGAACATTTATTCGATGAGATATTTTAAAAGCATGTTCAAAATGGTGTAAAAACTGAGTGGTTCCCATCCCACTGTATTTCTGATAGCAATGAATTGATAAGAAGACAATAATGTAATTATACTAAAAAAATGAAGAAAAAACCCGTAAATGGGTTTAGGTTGCTTTGTTCTAATTCGAGTTCTGCACCTAATTAATGTTTGCTGAAAAAGTGAAGCCAGCGGTTAATACAAGTTGGTTACAGCTGGACACGAAGTCAGATCGGTTCAAATGGGTTACGGAACGGTCGGCTGATGACACGGAATCGATCAAGGAAGAATTGGATGTGCTCGAGGAAGAGAAAATAACGGGCAAAAATGTTGGTTGTTGCTGACCCTGACAGCATTTTTAATTTCACTGCAAACTTTGTTTGAGTCCAAAGTAATGCAAATATCAACACGAAATCATGTAACTTCAAATGAAAACTACTTAGTTTCGTTGAACTTTTCATCCATTGAAAACGTATTGATTTTCTTAATCATTCACTCTTATGGAACGAGCAATAATTTGCAACTTGAAACTGGCATGCCAGTGTGTGTTCGGTTCTTTTACTGATGTCAATGTTGATTCACATCAGTGGTGGGCAGCAGGGGGGGGGGGGCGCCCCCCCCCCAGAAACAGGGCGGGAGGGTGCCCTTGATCGATCGACCGTAAGAGAGATTTTCAGAATTGACCCATTGACCGTAACGGTCAAAACTTGAGAGAATTTACTGTCAAAATGACCTAAAATAACACGAAATCGCCTAAAAAATGACCAAAAATTGGTCGAAAACGTTTCAAGTTTAATTTTTTTTCAAAAATTGGTTGAAAAACGTTTCAAATTTGAAAAAATCGACCAAAATTTGGTCGAAAACGTTTCAAGTTTTAAAATCAGTGTTCGTTGGATCGATTCGATGCATGATACGATGATTGATGTATGGTGCTGGATGATATACTCAGTACTGTATTATCAACCAACACTGCGCGCCACTAGATACGTTTCTAATACAAATCAGTGGGCTAAATGCAGAAGTTTCGACGCTGTGCACTCAACTTGTCAGTTTTCAGATCTTTCTGATACAAATCTGCGGGCTTCAAAATGCAAAAATTTCGGCGCTGGGCGCCACTCAGCCTGTCAATTTTCAGCTATGTTTCCAATACTAATCAACGGGCTTCAGATGCTAAGATTTCGGAGCTGTGCACCACTCAGCCTGCCAGTTTTCAGATATGTTTCTAATACAAATAAGCGCACTTCAAATGTTAAAATTCCGGCGCTGCGCGCCAGTCAGCCTGGCAGTTTTCAGATATGTTTCCTATACGAATCAGCGGGCTTCAGAATGCTTGAGTTTCGACGCTGTGCGCCACTCAGCCTGTCAGTTTTCAGATATGTTTCTAATACAAATCAGCGCGCTTCGAATGCCAAAATTTCGGCGCTACGCGCCACTCAGTTTGTCAGGTTTCAAATAAGTTTCTAATACAAATCAGCGAGCTTCAAAATGCCAAAATTTCGGCGCTGCGCGCCAGTCAACCTGTCAGTTTCCAGATATGTTTCTAATACAAATCAGCGCGCTTCAAATGCCAAAATTTCGGCGCTGCGCGCCAGTCAGCCTGTCAGTTTCCAGATATGTTTCTTATACAAATCGGCGGGCTTCAAAATGCTTAAGTTTTGACGCTGTGCGCCACTCAGCCTGTCAGTTTTCAGATACGTTTCTAATACTTATCAACGGGCTTCAAAATGCAAAAAAATTCAGCGCTACGCGCCAATCAGCCTGTCAGGTTTCAGATATGTTTCTAATACAAATCAGCGGGCTTCAAAATGCCAAAATTTCGGCGCCGCGCGCTTTCAGTCTGTCAATTTTCTGTTATGTTTCTTATACAAATCAGCGGCTTTTAAAATGCCGAAATTTCGGTCATTATTTCAAGCCATTACTGATGTTTTTGAGTTAAAAATTCGACTTCATTTAATGTTGACCGTCATGCCCCCCCCCCCCCCCAAAAATCAAAACCCGGGAGGGTGCCTGACCGTAAGACCGATTTTTGAAAAAGTGTATGACCGTAACGCCATTTTGGCCAAATTCGCTGCCCACCACTGATTCACATCAAGAACCAACTTGAATTAGCGTTGCTCAATCGGTGTTGGTTGTGTTTTTGATGATTAAAATGTTTCAGTCAGGTCTTTTCTAAATTTTAGAAGCATCCTCCGTCTACTGAATCATCGTCGCTCACGTCTACGCCTACCACATCCAAGTGCCTTAACGCCAACGATAGCAACACTTCAACAATAACATCGGCGTCTGCAACAACAACACCAAAATCTGCCGCAACAACAACAACAACAACATCGAAGTCTGTACCATCGAGCGTTGAGCGGCCGAAACGAAAGTCAACGACCAACATCCCGCCGACCCGGACAGAACTCGAGGTTGTTGATGTTGTTGTTATATAATGCGAAAAATCAAATAATATTTTCTTCATTGTACAGCGTTTGGCATAATGAAACATGAACAGTACGTTTGTTTTCAGTCGGGTATGAGTGCCTCGTGTTCATCATCATCCCGTCCCTCATCACTCCAACTGCCTCACAGCCGAAGATGTGCACGACAGTCAAAAGACGGTTCGCTTTGTTTTTCTTTCTTCTTCAAACAATCGTTATTTTAATCTTCAGGTTAACCTTGATTTTGACACTCTAATCACTCCTTATTAACCATTGACGTAAAAAAATCATAGCTTTGCTGAATACTGGATCGAAGTAAATGGTGTCTATTTACCATTAAACTCTACCAAATTTTCCAAAAGAAATCATATGACTCTATTCTATTTGATGTCAATACAAAACTAAAGCAAATAAATGATAAACAATTGACGTTCTCGATTCTCTCGGAAACAAAAAAAAAACTGTTGAGTACTTGAGTCTACATAAAAACTAAGGTTTGGCTAGATCACAATCAAAATAGGTATAACGATTTTTTCAGTGGATTCGCCGAGCAGTGAGTCGATGTTGATGCCGTCATCAGAACGCAAACGTCGAATGTCGGCGAGTAGCACGGTGAGCAGCACACCAGACAGAAGTGACGATCGTAGACATACCAGACATAATAACCACATTGACAACAGTAAAGACAGGTTAACCAAAACTTCAACTTGTAACTTGTACGTTATACTTATAAGAAGCCAATTAAAATTGTTTTGACTTGTAAATCGTTTGATGTGCGCTTAACCACACTCAGAGATGATAACCGTGACGATATGACATATTGCCCCATCAGATAATGACGGGCCAAATCGGATGTTATATATTTTTTTCATAAAACATTTTGTGGTTTTCTAATTAATCTAATCACGGACAAAAACAGTATTTTGTGTAGATCGCGTTCATCGAGCCGCAGTTCATCACGTCTGCAGCACAGCAGCAGCAACACGAGTAACACCAACAACACCAACGATGGCAAGACAACCCGAGTCACCCGAAGTCGGGCAGCCGCTGATCCTCATCTTGTCAGGTCAGTTGATCATATTCATAACGTAGTATCAACACCAACAAATCTTAATTCTCAATCAATCAACCAACCAACAGCCAAGTTGTTAGCCATTTTGTGTGCTCTCTCCAATTCGTCGAATTCACGGAAAAAAGTTACTTTTACTTTATTTTAACAACTCTGTAACACAATATTGTATACTATTATGTTCTGTATAATTGTATAGTTTTATTTGTGATCTATCCTCTGTGAAGTGGAATTATAGTTTACAACTTTTCTCGCCTCTGTCTGTCGTTTCACCAGATTCGATGAGAAATATTAAATTGAACCAACCGATTAGTGTTTGTAATAAAAAATCTAATCCGAATAGTATTTTTCTCTCACTAATAACAAAGATTGAAAAGTATGAAATTGTAGGCAGTGGTCGCGTGGCAACGTTCTGCTGCTGGAAGAGGGAGTCAATCAATCGCAGGACAAAGAGGTTTGTTCGATATAAGCAAAATTACCACTTCGATTCGAATGCTTTGAACTTGGATTTTAACCGTTGCAGAAAAAAATCCCACATTTTCAAATTCCTGACCTGGATTGCTTCATTTTCCTCCGCCAAATTCGTCAATATTGATTATTATATTCACCCATTTACTCGCAGACAAGCATGCTCTGATTCACGTTCACGCATTCACTCATTAAACACTCACTAAATCACTCACTCGCTCACACACTCAGTCACTCACTCACTCACTCACTCACTGCAGGATTGTGATTCGCCGGACGGCTCAACGGCAACGCCCAATGCAACACTGGACCAGGAGTTGGATGATGTGGACGTGAAGCGGGAGGTGGACGCTGATGATAAACATGTGGACGGGCTGGCTGGTGGACGGGTTCAGGCGTTGGATAATCAAATGGTTGATGAACTGCACGATTGTGATGATGAAGAGGATGATGATAATGGCATTACTGTTAAGGTAAGTTGTACACCTCAGCACCGGTGGCCAGAGGTGGGCCGCAGGGGGGGGGGGGTTTACCCCCCCCCCACTTTTCAGGGTCGGCGGGTAGCCTACCCCTCCCCCCTAGACAAAAATTTAGGTCGCCTACCCCCTCCCCCCCCTACTCGAAATTTTTGAGAAAATCGGCCTCAAAACCTCGATTTTGAGGCTCATTTTTCAAAATTTTCTGGCTGTAAGATTTTTTTTCTCGAAGAAACACGTTTTCTGGGCTAATTTTCTTGGTTAAAACCTGAAAAAACCGGTATATGTTATGTTTATACCATATAATAGAAGTTTTTTTAGCAAAAACAAACAAAAAACAAGCGTTTTATGCGAAAAAATTTTTTTTCTACCCCCCCCCCCCCTACCCGACCTTACTCCCCCCCCGCTTTTCGGACAGGTCGGGTAAAATGGGATTTTCTGTCGGCTACCCCCCCCCCCCCCCCCCACCCCCTGCAAAGTGCCAAAAAACCCGGCCCACCCCTGCCGGTGGCCTTTGCTTTTGACCGAACAGCTCGCTCGTATTTCTCGCTACCCTAACCCAACAGTTTTGGAGTCTGATCTAAAATCTAATTTATTTAGTTATTAGGCCAAAATAACAAAGTTGGATATAAAGTGCACGGAAAGTTTCGTAACAGTTTGATGATGCACTGATTCTTGTTGGATTTCCGTTCCATTTGGATTGCAGGTTCGTCCGCGTTCTCAACAAGAAAAGCAGGTGGACCCAGTTGATAACGACAAAGTGGAAGAAGGCGGTTAGTTTTTGAGATAGAAACTGGTTTGATTTTTTATAATGTTCAACGAAACATAAAATTAAACGAGTTGAGTGGTTGACGTTGTACATTTCAATGCTCTTTTGTTCAATATGGGTGAAGTTGGCGTAAGCTTTATACGAATACGAATATTTGAATAATGAAAAACAGATGAAAACTGAGAAAACGTCCCTGCTGGCGTCGGCTCTCATTTGTACTGTTTTCTGTTAAAACTCGTTGTCTCTTTAGAAAAGTTTTAGTATTAATAATTCGATTATATTGGTCGAAAACCTTGTGTTTGTTCTGTGATTGCAATAACCAACACTTCAGACCCGATTGCCGATTCCACGGTCAACGACGACGTAAAATCCGAGTTGGCCGATGAAGTCGATGAGGAGGGCGATGACGGTATGGACAGTCCGCCGCCAAGTTCGGCTGCAACTTCGCCACATAAAGGTTGGTTGGTTTGGTTGATTGATTGATTGGTTGGTTGGTTGATTAGTTTGTTGGTTGGTTGATTTTGTTGGTTGTTGGTTGGTCGTCGATTCACATTACGGTGAAACGGTAACTAGTTTTTATAGGTGTGTATTTATTCTTGCACTTGCAATATAGTATATAATTTTTCAGGTCATAGTCGTCCTCGTCGTCGACGTCGCAATCAGTCGCACGGTTGGCCCGAGCGCAAAGTGTCCAGAAAGGAAAAAGATACCATCGATACATCCGGTTCGGTTTGGTCTGATTCGTTTTATTGGTTTGCTTCCGGAGCTCTGTCTTGCAATCTGACAGGGTAGGTCAGCAATTCAGTAACAACAACAACAACAATCAGTAACCACAACAACAGTCAGTAACAACAACAACAACAATCAGTAACAATAGCCACAATCAGTAACAACAACAACAACAACAACAACAACAGCTATTGTTGTGTGTTTCAGATCAGCATCCGCATGTGACATCGCCTCGTCATGGTCTGACCGAACTGAAACATCGTCTCCAGCTGAGCATGTCCAGTGCTGATATGGACGTAATGTTGCAGCCATTTAACCTACCCGATATACGTTCGTTTATTGCCTTCAATCACCTTAGCATTATTTTCAACACCATTCCATGTGTTACAGATTAATGATTGAGTTCTAACAACAACAACTGTAATGGTAGATGGTCATTGTTGTCAGACTTTTGATTTTAGGATGAAATAAATTAGTCGTCAGTCCTCGATCACTCACTCGCTGATTGACGGAAGTGACTGCACAATGTACCATGTACATATAAACCCGGCCGCCTAGCTTAGTTGGTCGAGTGTTAGGCTTTGGATCGCCAGGTCGGTACGCGCACCTGTGATTTCCACTGATAATCGTCAACATGGTTTGGAGCAGAGCAGACTCTGGAGTGGCGTTCCGTATCCTGGTGTGAGCAGGACAAATACCAAACCACCTTATCCCTCGCCGTATGTGGTTGTGAATTGAGGGCCTACCCAACCATGTGTATATAATGGTTCATGTTTCAGCACTGGACGTGGATGGTCGATGTCGTCTGACGGCCATGGAATCGCGTCTGGCCGAAGTGCGTGACGCGTACCAGGACGTGAAGAACGAGCTGATGCGACTTGAACGCACCTGGAAACGAACACAACAACGAAGATGTTGGTTGATGCGGTTCTACCAAGAAATAGGGTTTTTCTTATCTTACCCACACCTGGATGGAAAATGTTTGGTATCCACTTCCGGTGAAACATTGTTGTTTGTGCAATCAAGTTCAACCACAACAACACGTAAAAAGTGCGCTATACGGATCCTTTTATTTTAGTCAATTGAGAAGGAATTTCATACGTTCCAGGTAGGTTGGACTGGAATATTATAATTCGGTTAACTAATGTGTACACGCTACTTAACATTAACCGATGGATTTCCCGTTCCAAGTAAACACGACGAAAACCCTACTCAATCGACTGTTTGATTTCAGCGAAACGTGACGGGGATGAACCCCACAGTCGTGAGTCGTCCACACAGCCGTCGGGTCGACCCAACAAACAGTCGCCCACATCAATCGGTGGCACAGGAACATCAGGTGATGGCAATGGTGTCGGCAATGGTGCACCTGCGTCAAAGTCCACAAGTGTCGAGTCGAACACAACCAGTTGATCATCATCTTCTCTCATTTTTGCAGGATATTCTGCAGTTTTGTATTTGGCCGAGCCGATACGTAACGTATTTTTATTAATCCATTCGTTTGTTTTACATTTGGTTATGATACTTTTGGTGCTGTTTTTGTAGTTCCAGTGGCGGTGCCTATTCTGCGTTAAGATAAGTAGCCCCCGATCAATTGTTCAACACAATTGACAACTGATCGATTACGATACTGTTAACTCGATCAAATCCTGTTGGGTTTGAACCAAACTGCTACTCTACCTGTATTTATTATTTATTATTTGGTTTTATTAAAGTTGGGACTATGTTTTTGCGCATTTGGATGTAATGAGACTTTATATGCAATGTTATCATTGATTATTTGTACACTGTACACATGTATTTCACACAAATGGCTTAGCTTAGCAATAAGCTCAGCTGCTACTACAGAACACTGACTATATGTATGTATTGTGCAAAGTTATTTTTTTGATATTTTTATTGTTGTTATGGGTATTTATGTTGTTTACGTTAGTTCCGTTTGAAAGTGTAATACAAAGCTATATCTGAACTCGTACTACGTCTATCATAGTATATCCTGATTGTCATTAATCTTACCTTTTCAGCTCATATTTTATGTTTTGTTTTGTTTTAATAATCCGAGTTTGAATTCGAATGATCGAAAAGTCTGTTTAACATCGGATATTAAAGTAACGGAAGGTACTTATCCAGATTGTAACAGACCATTTTTGCCCAGCACTGATATGTCAGGTCAGTTTTTGGCTAGTACATATTCTACTTATTGTATTGTATATATTCATAAGTTTGAGTTCTTTCAATGTTTACTTATTATATTCTTTATAGGTCTTTTCAGACGCTATATTCGCCCGAGCAACCCTGTTCGTTTTTTCATCTGATGCATTATAATAATTACGTATAATATTCAGTTTCGTACATTATATCTAAAACCAATTATTATTGTGATTGGCCAATTGTCCATACATACTAACACTTTTGATATCTGTACATGCTAAAAATGTAAATATGCTTGTTTTCACTAACTGGTTGTTACCATATTTTGTTGTCTATTATTCTACGTATGCCGCCAAGATATACAATTATAGTTGTTAAAAACATGAAGAAACATGTTGTTGCCACAGCGGAATAGGTGTATTTTGGTGTTTGAAATTGACGGCCAGACAGCCGGATATATCACTGATAATTCTTTCTGCAGTCAATTATTCCATTTATCATTAGTTGTGGTGATGTCAGTTTATTTTTACAAGTAACATGTGTTAAGCAGTTCAATCTTCAGCAGTTGAATGTTAAATTTTGTGTATTTTTTTTGTTTTCTTCTGAGATTCTTATCAGAAAAATATATGTGACAAGACAATTAAGGAAGTGTTCCTCGTCAATTTGTCAGATGGCTTTCAGGTCTGCCAGTAAGTGAAGGGACCTCAACTTGCCAAACCTTCTTCGAATCGAGCTCTAAGTTAGAGTTACCATTTTAAGTGATAGCGAAGCCCTCGTTCTCACCATGTTTTAACGGAAAAGTGGAATTCCCTCCTCTTTGGCGGCTTCAAAAGGTAGAGTTCGTTCCTTAAAGTGTAGGTTAAATGATCACAAAACTGTGGATTCCCCCCTCTTTAGAAAAATTCACCTGCCTTTGAAGGATCGGGTCGTCCGTGAGTGCAGTCGACTATAGTGGCGGGCTATTCAACCGTTAACAGAGAGCACGAGGGGAATTTCGCGAAAATAGGGAAACAGCAGTTTTACATTGGTTATTTCAACCCGAGCGAAAATTGTAAGCCTTTTAGTTTTTCAACGGCCAAGTGTGAGGTTGTGATGTGAGCATACGCGGACGAGCTAATCTTTCAAAGTGAGGGAAATCGGCAGAAATTGGACCGTTTTACCTACACCTTATAGAAAAAATTCTTTTTTTGAACCCCAAAGAGGGGGGATTCCGCTCTTTCTACCCCTTCTCGTCCGCTAGTGCTTGTGAATTAGCGAGTTGCCCGCTCGTCTTAGTTTACGACGAATGCTTTCCCCCAGCCATCCTGACTGCGACTGCCTAATATCCAATAGCAATAGCCGATACTTCTTTACAGCACGTGCCGTTGTACGAGTTAGCGGATCACATTGCTTGATTTATTATCAAATTTCTACCTTTTAGATGATGAAAAATTGAAATGAATACATCATAGTATGGTTATTCTGTAAGATCCGTATTCCCCATTCTACGGGGAAAACACTTATTTTGTTGCATTTTATGAACCGCGCGTGCTCAGGGTGCTTTACATTTGGGGTGTTGAGTGAGCGTCGAGTCCACATACTGGCGGATAAACTAATCCACCAAAGTGAGGGGAATTTCGTAAAGAGGGGGGGGGAATTAGCAGTTTTCAGGCCGTTTTACATGCACCTTAAAGAACAAATTCTACCTTTTGAAACAGCCAAAGAGGGAGAATTCCGCTTTTCCCACCCCTTCTCGTCCGCTAGTGTGTGCACATTGTATACTTGTGTTCTGCTGGCTATATTACTCCTTGGCTACAACATTTACTTTTGCATCGTATTTGAGGTGTAAGTTCAGAATACGAGTTACTCCTGAGTCCTGACTGACTATTTATTATCTCTTATACCTTACTACAAATGTGAAACATGCTATCAACTCAGTGAATTTTATCCGGAAACAAAATGAGAAAATAAAAAAGTTTATTCAAAAATGTAGTTCTATTCGTATGTTCATTGTTTTTATATAATGAACCTGAAATGCTGATCGTTATTTTATTTCAGTTGAAAATCATTCAATTTGGTTGATCGTTGACAGACAGACAGACTGACAGGCACGGGCTGACTGGTGTTTGCACAATGGTTGGTTGGCTATCGCTTTATTATCATTACTACACTACAGGTTACATTTTATGTAATTATAATTACAGGTAGTTACGCTCTTTCAAAACTGCCACTCATTCACGACCGAGTTCGCTGCACTTTTCATTACTGATGCGACAGTAAGGCAGCAAAAAGAGTATAGACTGTCTCTGTTTCATAGTAAATAAAAAATAAAAACCAAATCAATAGAGATAAAAAGTTACCCAATCCGAATAGTGTGAGTTGCATAGTGTAATCAACTCACTGGCGGACAAGCTAACCCTCCAGTTAGGGGAATTTCGTCAAAACCGTGGGGTATTGTCTGTTTTCAGGCCTTTTTGCATGCACCTTAAGGAACAAATTATACTTTTTGAAAACGCCAAAGGGGGGGGGGGGGGTGCCACTTCTTCTCGCCCGCCAGTAAACCAACTCTAACTACTTATGCAGGCCATACTTGGATTCCACCTGGTACTCACCCTGGTATCGGCCAGTATACTACAGAAGCTGTCGTCCCGGTATTCGTTCGGCAGACGACTCCTATCTAATGGGTTCGTTGCTTTACTGGTACACATGGATTGACATTTAAAAAAATTGACCGATTTTTTTAAGAAAGGAATTTTTTTCCGAAAACGCACACCCAACCCAACGCAACCAGAATTTTTTTCATATGTTAAACTTTGGTTGTTCACCACAATAAAAAATATAAATCCCCGTTTTTTTCTTTTTTATCATATTTTGTGTATGGCACTCCATGGCACACCACTATTTTATGATTGAAGCTAACAATACAATCTGCTACCAATTACCATCTACAGGGTGGGCCAAAAAAAACGTGTCGCGTTTGAGCGGTTATTGTGAAAGTTATACGAAAGCTGTGAAATTGCGGTAAAAAGCATTCGATTATACACTTTTTGGCCTACAAAATGATGTGCTACTAAATAAAAAATAAAAGTGTGTAAAAAAAGGGTTGGCGTTTCGTCCCTTAATCGAGACGCCTGGATTGGTGGGACTCTTCAGTCGAAGCCCAATCCAAAGTGTGAAAAATAATAAGATAGAAGAAAAGAGAAGAAAAAAGGAGGAAAAAAAAAGTACTTTATAGAAAAGTACATCTGAAATTGTCAATTGAATGACTAACTCATGTTACTGTTTCACTAGCAAGATATAAAACTATTTACAGATTTTAATTTGACTGTAAATAAGTAACATATCACGCAGCGTAACGAGTATTGAGTATGATTGAATATTGCGAGCAAGTGGACTGACTTGTTGCATAAAGAATTGAGAGTTAGACCTCAATTCTAAATACAATCCAAGGTTCCAAATTGGTAATGCAAGCAAACAATGAATGATAGTGAAAAGCGCAGTCTATATATAGTGTAGAATAGTGGCTAATCCGGTCAGTCAGTGCGTTTCTTGTGCGGAAGGCAAGTGAGCGGATTTAATGGTTTATTTTTTTGTTTTATTGTTTGAAAAGTTCGACAAACTGTTTTTTGCTGGTGATGTTGTATTTCCACATTAAAGTAGAGTTTTTAGAATGAAATTTCAGAAAAAAATACATCACGTCAGTTTTAGTATAATTGTTGTTTATGAGGTGATTCTTAAGTTTTGTAACTTCCTTTTTCCAGTCATTCAACACTGAGATTTTTCGGCAAAATTGAATTAGTCTTCCAGTAACAACTCCGATCATCATTTTACTGTGAACACAACTTTCTTTAGAAAAGTATTTTTTTACTTGGAATGGAAAGTCATCAGTTTTGTCATATAGAACGATATTTTTCGTGTTTTTGAAAAGTTGAAGGTCTAAGTAGTGAATACCGTTTTGTAGTAAACATTCTTTATTGAGTTTTAGACTTTTGTCGTACATTTTAATTGAATGAGGTTCAAATTCAAAGTTCAGGGTCAAAATGTCGTCTATGTAGCGAAAAAGGGCGGTATTGGCAGGAATATTGATTGTTTTAAGGTAACGATATTCCATAACTGATAGGGTAAGGTCAGCAATTGCCGGACTAGCATTTCCTCCCATTGGGACACCTTTCAGTTGACGATATATGTTCTTGTCGAAAATAACAAAAGTATTTTCTAACAGTGTTTTAATGGTGTTTTTCAGTGTGAAGTTGTCGAAGTAAATGTACTTTTCTGTGTTAGTTTCGATATCAGTGTAAAATTGAGTTCCGTAATCACTTCGATTTACTGCTAGTACTTTTTTACATGCGTTTTTGTAACATAAATCAATTAGCCAAAACAAGTGTTCTAGTACCGTTTCGTGTTGTAATTCCGTGTATAACGTAGAAAAGTCAAAACTGTTTCCTGATTTCGGCATAGTTTTATTGTTTGTGATAAAATTACTGACTTGTTCACTATCTTGTATCGATATGTATAGTTTTTTGTTTGAACGTTTTTCTGTGATTTTGCAGTAGTTTTTAAAATGTTCTTTAATTTTAATTAGAGCTTTAAGAACTATTTTAGATAATTGTTTAGTAGAAGCCGTGGAAGCACCTGCTATCATTCGAAATTTCACTGGATTCTTGTGTAGTTTGGGTAATGCATGAATAATAGGTATGTGTCGGTTTTCAGGTGTTAAATTCATGTTCAAATCTAAGTACAGTTTTTCGTGGTTCTCTATGATTTCTTCAATAGTTTTATTATGTTTCTCATAGGCGGAATCTTGTGAATTAAGTTCTTTACTGATTATTTCGTAATAGTAAGTTTTGCAGATGAAACATGGATTGTTTGCTGCTTTGTCCATAGGTACAACAATAAATTTATTTGTGATTTCTTTTAAGCATTCAATATTTTGATCTGAAGAATAGAAGTTGTGGGTTCTCGTCGAAATTCGGTTGTAATTTCTGTTAATCATGCTGAGAATCCAGAGTTTGTGAAAGTTGAATCTCTCATTTTTTTTATTGTTACACGCGATTATTGAAAAATACATGAAATTTCACCTCGCGAAGTTCATATTTTGTGGTAAAACTGCATAAATATTCAAAACTATTGCACGAAGTTTGGATCAAATAACCATCACATACAAGAGAACAGGAGCTAAATGTGTTTTCAAGAATGCATAATTAATCACGCAAAAAAGTATGTTCGGTTTGGCCTCTCCTTCATAAGCAATGACAGCATGCACGCGCGTGTAACTGCTTAATGGTGACTATAAACAACAAAAAGTTTTTTTTCAAAACAAATCAAAATATTTAAGATTTAAGAAGGAAAATACTTTATCCGAATGCAAAAAAACAGCAAAGCTTAGAAACCGACGACCAAGCAAAGGTTTTTTAATATTTGTTCAGATTTACCACAAAATATGAACTTCGCGAGGTAAAATTCGATGTGTTTTTCAATAATCGCGTGTAACAATTAAGAAATGAAAGATTCAACTTCAGTAGCACATCACTTTGTAGGCCAAAATGTGTCTAATCGAATGCTTTTTACCGCAATTTCACAGTGTTTGTATAACTTTCACGATAACCGCTCAAACGCGACACGTTTTTTTTTGGCCCACCCTGTATATGAGAATGCTGAATGGTGTTTTCGAAGTAGTCATCGTCAGAGAGTTTGAATAACTTAACGGGCGACGGCAGAACTCGTGTTCAGCTCACGCACTCTTGCATTTGAACTGAATTTTATGGCGTATATATATCATCGTTGATGTGAAATGTTATTATGCCAAAACTCGAAATCTCGAACACGGAATTTTTTAGTTAAGCATATTGCCCGTCACTAAAACGCTTTAATTCACAAGTAAATTGAGATTTGCACTGCTAATTTAGGGAGACACAATTTCCGAAAACGGGTTTGTGGAAGTTTGGTGGTACGAAAACTGGCTTTTATTCTTCATTAATTTCATTTTAAATTATGACATATAAAAGCATGAGTACACATGACTAAGGTATCGTATGAATTACGACCATGAAACTGAAATATAAAGGCAATGATTTTTCATGTCTTTTTTATTACAAAAACAGTAGGAGACTTGATGTTACAGCCTGAAACGGTGGATGCCCCCACACGCGGAGGAGTTGCGTGATGCCATGGGAGTACAACCCGTAAAGACTAAGAAGAAACGAAATCACAAGTTAGTTCGTCTGATTGTAGCACGTTCACTGTTTATTGTTACTAACTTATTTTGTCTGAACCTTATTCACTTGTGAGTTCTCCAGCGTTGGTTGTTGTTGTTTTTGTTTTCGTTTATCTTTATGTTCTTCAGCAAATCCTCCACAACCAACAAATCCAGCACGGAAGATGAAAACTCCAAGTTTGAATGAAATAGAGTTACGGAATTGAGGTTTGATTCAGGAAAGACGAGCCAACCGGCAATTCGGACAGCTTTTGGATGCCGAAATCACTGGCTGTGGAAATCTTCGATACGCCGATTCGGTCGTATGATGTACTGCAATTGCCTTACTATGTCGACTTCAGGTTATCATTGTCTTACTATGCCGACTACAGGTTACCATTATTAGATGAAAGCACTGCGTTGCGGACCAAATTTCCAAAGGGATTTGAATTTTTCCTAAGAGAGTGGCAACTGTTGATTGCCTTAATCGGGACGCCTTTTTGTTGTTTGATTGATTGAGTGCTAATGAAATTTCGAACTTTATTGCAATTAATTTCACATTATTAACTTCTTCAATTGATGTTCGGAAATTTTTCATGTTAGGATGGAGAAGCAATAAAAAAACGGGTACATGATTTATACAGAAGTTGTTGCCATTTCAAATGCTGCTCGTTTGCAGATGGTTGATGGACTTCACACTGGCGACGTGTATCGTGTACGTGGTGTCGGAGTGCTATCTGTACTTGACGTATGGAGCGTACACCAATGAGATCAATCTGTCAATCATTTGGGTGTTCATTACACTCGGACTCGCACTGTTGGTTTGCGTTCAATCAAGTAGTTGACATTATACTTATATGTAGAACAGTCATAGGTCAGTCATTCATCCGAGTAGATTAACTGATTGCGTCAAGTAAAGTTTTTTGCAGAACTTATTGTATCAATCAGTCCCTCACTAGTAGTTTTGTCAGTTATTCCGTCTAGTATTTCAACAACGAACCAGTTAATTTGGTTGTTTTTAACGACACGGTTCCAAAAATAATCAAACAATTCAGTTTAACAATCAATGAATCATTCAATCCATTATGCTCGGACTAACATCATACTGTCATCCTAATAACAACATCCTAATATCGAAGTCATCGTCATTAAACCTGCGCGCACTTTTTCACTCACTCATTCACTCATTCACTCACTCACTCACCCACTCGCCTCACTCACTCACTCGCTCACTCACCCACTCATTCACTCACTCACTCACTCACTCACTGCCTTACTCACTCACTGCCTCACTCACTCATTTACTCACTCACTCACTCACTCACTGTATCTGTATGCAGCAAGAGTCTTGCATCAATGACGGCACTGTACTTCCAAAATGCCGACAAGGACCAGGGTGAACGATCGTTGGTGTTGTGCATCGGTGCCATCTACTTTCTCACGTCGTTCGCTTTTCTGCTGGCCGTTGAGCGCATATTTGATGTGCGATTGCATGGTGGTTGGTTGTTTGATTGGATAGTTGGTTGTTTGATTGGATAGTTGGTTGTTTGATTGGATAGTTGGTTGTTTGATTGGATAGTTGGTTGTTTGATTGGATAGTTGGTTGGCTGATTAGATAGTTGATTGTTTGATTGGATAGTTGGTTGTTTGATTGGATAGTTGGTTGTTTGATTGGATAGTTGGTTGTTTTATTGGATAGTTGGTTGGCTGATTAGATAGTTGATTGTTTGATTGGATAGTTGGTTGTTTGATTGAATAGTTGGTTGTTTGATTGGATAGTTGGTTGTTTGATTGGATAGTTGGTTGGCTGATTAGATAGTTGATTGTTTGATTGGATAGTTGGTTGTTTGATTGGATAGTTGGTTGTTTGATTGGATAGTTGGTTGTTTGATTGAATAGTTGGTTGGCTGATTAGATAGTTGATTGTTTGTTTTGATTGGATAGTTGGTTGGTTGATTAGATAGTTGGTTGGTTAATAGGAGGGTTTGTTGGTTGATAGCATAGTAGTTGGTTGGTTGATAGGATGGCTGGTTGGTTGATCAGATAGTTGGGTGGTTGATTAGATAATTGGTTATCTGATTCGATAGTTGTATTATGGGAATGATCTGCCCTCGGTATGATGTATCCCACCCTGGCAAATGCGTTACCTGAAGTTTCAAAGGGTGCCTTCAGACTGAGAACTGAATGGGTGCCCCTTAATAGTTGGTTGTTTGATTGGATTTGGATACATAGTTGGTTGTTTGATCGGATAGCTGGTTATTTGATTGGATAGTTGATTGGTTGATTAGATAGTTGGCTCTTGATTGGATAGTTGGTTGGTTGATCTTGATTGTATAGTTGGTTGTTTGATTGGATAGTTAGTTGTTTGATTGGATAGTTGGTTGGTTGGTTGATAGGTCGGTTGGTAGTTGGTTCATTGTTTGGCTAAGTTATTAGTTGGTTGGTTGATTGGTTAATTGTTTTTTTTGGTAGATGGTTGGTTAATTAGTTAGGTTATTAGTTGATAGGTCGATTAGATGTTTGGTTGATAGATCGGTTTCATGATTTCAGCTTACGAAAACTTCACCGCCACTGCCAATGAATTTCTCAAAGAGCAGGATATGGATCTGAAGCGGTTTGTGTTTTTGGAATAACTTCGTTTTTGTCAGAGTACAGCGATCGTTCCCGTTTTATGTTTGGATCTTGGCTCTCTAAGAATCAAATTATGGAAACTTTTTGACGCCTGAAACAAGACCCAGCAGCGAAATGTTCTGTTCGGAATTTTTCACCAGATGTTGTTCGACTTTGATTGGATGACTAAACTAAACGAATGTGTGTGTATTTCAGTTCATCACAGACATCGGTGCTTTTATACGTGTTCTTCTCAGTTTTGTTTGGGTTTGTGGCGGGTATGCTCGTGTTCCCGTCATTTCGCTACTCGAAGATGTATGCCGACTCGTTGAGATGGGCCGAAGGAAAACCATTTACCAAGTTATACATACACCTGTATTAATACTTTCACATTCATTTTTACTACTTGACAAACCGTTTGCATTTTTGTACCCTGTTTGCAGATTACTACTGCATCTCAACTTTATTGCCCCAATCATCACACTGGTGCTCTGGGTGCGACCGTTCAGCGCTGCTCTGCTCGCTCGTGATCCCGCCATGTTAGATGTTAATGGTGTTGTTGTTGATGATGATGTTGTTGTTATTGTTGTTGTTGTTGATGATGTTGTTGTTATTATTGTTGTTGTTGATGATGTTGTTGTTGTTATTATTGTTGTTGTTGATGATGTTGTTGTTGTTGTAGTTGTTGTTGTTGATGATGTTGTTGTTGATGATGTTGTTGTTGTTATTGTTGTTGTTGTTGTTGTTGTTGTTGTTGATGATGATGATGTTGTTGTTGATGATGTTGTGGTTGTTGTTGTTGTTGTTGTTGTTGCTGTTGTTGATGTTGTTGTTGTTGTTGTTGTTGTTGTTGTTGTTGTTGTTGTTGTTGTTGATGATGTTGTTGCTGTTGATGTTGTTGTTGCTGTTGTTATTGTTGTTGTTGTTGTTGTTGTTGTTGTTGTTGTTGTTGTTGTTGATGTTTTAGTTGCTGTTTACTGTCAGTGTACTTGTCAATTTTGTATGATATGTGAAGCCTGTTTTTGAAGCAATGTTTGTGTTTTAGTGTTACGGAATCGCAAGT
This sequence comes from Daptonema setosum, assembly GCA_964036265.1. Classification (NCBI taxonomy): domain Eukaryota; kingdom Metazoa; phylum Nematoda; class Chromadorea; order Monhysterida; family Xyalidae; genus Daptonema; species Daptonema setosum. Next base: position 33,680,566 of record OZ038443.1, read on the forward strand.
GGACGGTCTGCGTCTGTGGTCGATCGTGTGGATGGTGCTGCTCAGATTGCTGGCGTTCCGACCGTCCATCCAGGTTGTTACCATACCTCGTTGCTTGTTACTCTACTTTGTTGATAACCTACGCACACAACTTAGTTGTTATGCATCGTTGAGCGCTGATAGTCTTGAAAACGTTTAATGCAGGCCATGAGTGCAAAGCTGTCAACGCGATTACTAAACCCTCTGCTAACAGGACCAAAGTGCCTAACGGTCGGACTAAGTTCTTGATTTGGTGAGAAATGGTTAAACGAGTGTTGTTGCCCCCCCCCCCCCCCCCCTTTGAATTAGTTTGTCATCCACGATGGTGATTGTAATGGAATCGACACCAGATACCAAAACACAATATCCGTTTCAATATCATTTCAGTCTTATCTGAACGTGGCGCAGGACAAAATCACTCGACTGCGCTCCGAGGCCGGTCGCATCAAAAGCGATGAACTTCAGAGCATGGTTCGTGTCCTTACTCACTCACTCACTCACTCATCACTCACTCACTCACTCACTCACTCACTCACTCATCACACTCACTCACTCATCACTCACTCACTCACTCACTCACTCATCACTCACTCACTCACTCACTCACTCACTCACTCACTCACTCACTCACTCATCACACTCACTCACTCACTCACTCACTCACTCACTCACTCACTCACTCATCACTCACTCACTCACTCACTCACTCACTCACTCATGCACTCACAGATCACACGCATTTATCTGTTCACGGCTGTTGCTGCATGTCAGTACGCCGTGCCTGTCGTCCTCATATTCGCTATTAACTGTTTGCTGAAAACCCTGGGTTTGTTCAATTCGATCCTAAAATGCGTGGATCCTCGTTTATGTGAAATTATTATATGTTGGAAACCCGTTATATACAGGGTGGCCCAAAAGTCTCATCTCAACCTCTGTTCGACGTCGACTTTCTCAGAAAAAATTATATTGAAATATCAGTGTCCATTTGCACAAACATAGGAGAAAACACCTGAAAAATCTAATAATTGCATCAGATTTGACTAGTTTTTTCTCAATTTGATGACGTTTTATGAGCATTTAATCCTTTGTTGTTTTATACTTATACAAGTTATTTAATGTTATTTCGTTAATTGCATAACTACTGAGTTTAATATGTAATAAATGTTGCAGGCAACTATTCGTGGGTGACTCCGTTTGGTTTCCCCAATTTTCGTCTGCCGATTCTGGCATCTTTGGTGGCCAAGGAGCCGGCCATGTTCACGTCTGCGTCCAGTGATCTCAGACAGTCCCTACTTACAATCACTGAGTTGTTCAATACAGATGTGAATCGGTGAGTGAGTGAGTGAGTGAGTTTAGGTGTGTAATGTCAAGGTGATTTAGTGAGTAAATGAGTGTAAGGTGAGTGAGTGAGTAAGTGAGTTTATGTGTGTAAGATGAGTGAGTGAGTGTGTGAGTGAATGAATGAATGGTGAGGGAGTGAGGGAGTGAGTTTATGTGTGTAAGATGAGTGAGTGAGTGAGTGTATGAATGAATGAATGAATGAATGAATGAATGAATGAATGAATGAATGAATGAATGAATGAATGGTGAGGGAGTGAGTGAGTGAGTGTATGTATGAATGAATGGTGAGGGAGTGATTGAGTGAGTTTATGTGTGTAAGATGAGTGAGTGTTTGAGTGTAAGGTGAGTGAGTGATAGAGTGAGCGTACATATGTGTGTATGTTTGAATGAATGGTGAGGGAGTGAGTGAGTGAGTTTATGTGTGTAAGATGAGTGAGTGAGTGAGTGAGTGTGTGAATGTGTGTAAGGTGAGTGAATGAGTGTATATATGAATTTAAGATGAGGTGAGTGAGTGAGTAAATCGTGAAACTGTTATGTGTTTTCAGTGGTGTGTGGTCATTCATCCTGGTTATGGTCACATCGATCAACGTCTCTCTCAATCTGCTTGGTGTCGTCTACAATATTCGATTCGATAACTCGCACTGATTATCCTGTTTATCACCACTGAAATTCCCCAAGTACCGCAGTGATCAAAACATTGAAATGGCAGCCAGCGGGATTACTGAACTTTTTCTTGACATTCTCTGACTTCAGAAACTGGAAACACGCATTTGCACTGAACATGTTATATACAGTACATTTGGTCATTGCGGTGGATGGTTTATCTCTCTTAGTTGTTTTAGCGTACAATTGTGTTTGAGATGAATACATAGTTTTTTTTGTATACCACTAATTTAACTACTAACGGATACTTATCTTACATAAATGTCAGATTTCATTGAGTTAGATTGATTGACTGTAGTACACATGTCATTTTGTTGGTTACTATTTATCGTATCACATGTGATTCCGTCATTTAATTTAGTCATTAATTCACAATCTTATTTTGTCACTCATAATCACATACGGATGACAGTAAAATCTTACCGAAGACGGTATAAGAATCTCCACGAAACAACAGTCGGTTCATGTGTGTTTGTTGGTTTTGATGGCACTCTCGCTGGGTTTTGGCTATCTGGATGAATTGCAATCTGAATGAAATCTATTAGGAAGTAGGTATGCAGGTTTATTGTTAAGGCCTTACATTGTTCCTGCACGCATGTGAAACTTTATTTTTGTACTGTATGTTTTATTTTGTTCTGTTTCCTTTAAAAGGTAAAAGGGCACAAAAATGACTAACAAGTTAGTCGTAATTTAATGTACTTATCAATTGCGAAACGTAACCCATTCAGTTTCCAGAATTAGTTCAACAAATGCGTCTTGAAATTTCTTAACAGTAAATTAAATTAGTTGATCGGCGCAAGTTTCAGATGCGCGCTTGACAATGCAATGCAATGTAGTTATGTTTAACACACTAGTCAAGTTCCGAAGGGTAGTAGAAACAGATATTCATTGTAAAAATATGATTTACAAATAAACTCATGCAACTGTCTTTTTTTTGTCGCTCACGTTTTGTGAACATATTCAACTGATTGTCTGACTGAACTGACTGATTGACTGATTGACTGAATAAGTAACGGACTGACTGAATGACTGACCTGACCTGACTGAATGAATGACTGAACTGACTGAATGAATGAATGAATTACTTACCTGACTTTTCCATTAACTGAAGCCATAAGGCACACTAATACCATATCAGAATGATGTTTTCGTAGTGGCCAGAGAGTTGAATAAACTGACGGGCAATGGCAGAAACCCCAGAGCAACGCGTCGGGATCTGTGTCTCAGGTCAGGTGTCGAACTAAGGACCGCCCGGAAACATGTTCAAATGATTAGAAGATTGAAACTACGTGCGGATTGTTTTCATCAGTTTTTTTAAAGAGTCACATGGTACATAGCGTCCCCTGTTAAGTACAGCTCGGCTAACCTAACAATAATCAGTAGTGATATGATTGGAAACTAGGTTTGATGTAGCGAATAAACTTGTAAAATATTTTTGTCAAGGTAGTCAAGTAGATAGTGGGTTTGCAAGGTAAACGGGTGGTGCTTTGTTCAATACCCCAGAAAATCAAAAACAACGAAAGTTTTAGTTTGTTTTATTTTTGATATAATATGCTTCAACTGTCTATTTTAGATATCTTAAGGCAGCTTTTAACTCACAATATCGCTAATTCAGGGACTTTTTTACATGATTGTGTCATATGTAATGACTCCTTCTACAAGAAAAAAATTAAGCGGCTCGCAAACGATCACTGTTCTCCAAAAAAAATTTAATTCATTATTCGGAAATCTAAGGTTATATAAGGGCTGAAGTTCATAAATCATGAAAAAAAATTCAACTCAAAGCTTTTTTTACACTAGCACATACATTACACTAGTCTACATGTGATTTGTTCACACATAAAAAAGTTATAGACAAACATCTAAAAATGTCCCAAAGGCGTGGGGAGTAACGAATATTGTTCGATCCTAGCGAGTCCAATCGTGAAAAAGTATGAGACAAGTAAATTTTATTCTCATATTTTAAATAGTCTGATCGTGATAAAGCAGGAAACAAGATTTGCGATGAATCACGAACCGAGTTTGTACTTCATTAAGTCAAGAATCTAACAAATTACACAAAACATATTTGGGACCCTTCGGTGAAAACGAAATTCTCTTTATTTCGTCTAGCTCCACGTTGTGAGCGTGGGTCATTTTACTTCGGTTTGTGTGACAAGTCTGCCACGAAATTTTTCTATTTCCTTTTCATCCAATAATGATGAGATTATTTTTAAGATATTTATGTTTTAAAATTGAATCCCATCATTTTGAATAAGGATAAATCTTACTACAACGATGAAAAGTCCATAATATGTTTCGTGTATTTTGGTTTGATTCTTGACTTAATGACGTACAATCTTGTTTCGTGATTCATCGCAAATCTTGTTTCCTGCTTTTTCACGATCAGACTATTTAAAATATGAGAATAAAATTTTCTTGTCTCATACTTTTTCACGATTGGACTTGCTAGGATCGAACCATATTCCTAAAGGGCATTTTTAGATGCTTATATACATATGTATGTCCTAATTGCCTATGTACAACCGTTGTGATTGATTATCAACACGCTATCCACCTACTTTATTATGCATTATACAATTCATTAAAGAGTCTTCATAGCTTTTCGGAATTTTTTTCAGAAAGGTTTTAAACTCGGAAACAGAAGAAAATCATTAGGCGTTACAACAGATTCACAAATAAGTTTTTGAAAGTACTTGTGACGGCAACTTTGATGTCATGTAGATTGCAGGATATTATGGTTAATATTATTAGTATGTGTACTGTATTGATGTACACATGTATTTATCAGTATCTTTGTTTATTCAAATGAATAACCAAGGTACCGTCGTTACTCATTCAATGATTGACGTGTGGCATAACGTGCCACAACTCTTCCCGGGGGTTCAAACATGTGGCATAGCAGTCAGTCAATCAATCAGTCGGTCAGTCAATTAGTCGGTTAGTCAGTCAGTCAGTCAGTCAGCCAGTCCGACGAACTTATCTGTGTTATGCTAAACTGCTAATGTATATTGGCACAGTAGACCCATTATTGAGGTTTCACGCGCACTATATTGCTCAAACGAAACTCAGACATGATGGTTTTTACCTATTGAAACAAAGGTAACAACTTACCTTACCACTGACAGTGGTTGTTGTGGTTTGGATCGACCACGTGCGTTAACCCCTGGGAGGGGTTGTGGCTCGTTATGCCATATGTATGTCAGTCAACCAGTCTTGTCCCAACTAAACTTGTCAGTCATGTCATAACTAGCGCAAAACAAATCTGCCAGACACAATCTCATGATGGAATGGAACGCATCTGTTTCAGCAGAATGCTAACTTTTTAGAACTTTAAAATGGGTTTTTCGAACGACCGGAAATTGAGTTGGGACTTTGAAGCAACTGTAAAACTAGTTTATCTGTTCCTGCCGTGTTTAGAAACGTTTTATTCAGAAATATAAAGATGTGAAAGATGCCGGACGTTGAGCATACATGACATCGGTTTTGTACTACATGATTGAGAAAAGTCATATTCTGATGTGAAATATACAAAAAATTGAATTAGAAAATCGAATAAAAAATTGAGTATGGTTCGATCAAATGTAATAATATGTGTAAGAAAAAAATATAAATCTCAGCATCCATCAAAACTCGCCGATGTATTTCATCTGGCTTTGTCATCTTTCGTCATCACTCTGCTCATAGCTGTTGGCCCAAATAATGGCAACCAGTAAAAATAGTATAATAATGTGAAATATATAACTGAGGTTCGAATAATTCGCGACAGTTTTCCGGGACATTGTCGGGGTTTTTTTTGAAAAAACTTCTAACACACTAATCTTTATTTGTTTTTGTAAAAATTTTGCCAGGCACATTAATTTAAAATTTTCTATTTAAGGTGTGTGGCGAGACTTTTATAAAAAAACGGTGAAATTATCGCGAAATATTCGAACCTCAGTTATATGTACGAATTGGTAATCTACATCATGTAGATGAATCAACTGTGTTTCATGGAAGATGTGCCTTGGCACGTAGTGGCTCGTTTTATGACTGACCAAATGACGTCATCACGTTTGTGCATCCACTCCGCTTTATTTGCTCACACGTAAACTCTCTTATGTGTATATGATTTCGAATGAATGTTGATGGATTGGTTGCTGCAATAACTCTAACAAACAGTATGTGTTATATCTGCAACCATGATCCCAACCAGACTCCACTGTTGTCAACTGAATTTAGTTAGGGCTACATACAATACATAGTAATTTTATTATTATAAGTCTTTAAAAAAACAACCTGCAGGCTTCACTATCATCATCAGTATCCACATGGAATAACGGGTATGTAAATGGCTAGCAATTACACGTTTGACATGGCACTGTTCGAATTTGATTGGCTAGATTATTTACATAATTTTGCATATGTGAATGTCTGTAGTTCCTGTACATTAAATTCAAACCGACAATTACAAGTCAATACTCTCTCACTCATCGATTCAGTTCCTCACTCATTCATTCAGCCACTCACTCATTCATTCAGCCACTCACTCATTCATTCAGCCACTCACTCATTCATTCAGCCACTCACTCATTCATTCAGCCACTCACTCATCCATTCAGTCATTTTCTCAGATTGTCTGTCAATTGGGCAGATATCCTTTATTCAGGGAGTCAATCAATCATTAAATCATTCAGATTGTCAGCTCTGTTTGTCACACTAAATTATTCACTCAGTCAGTCGACAATAATTACACTTCACATTCACTCACTCCGTCATTAAGTGAATTATTGACTCAGTGAGTGCTCAGAAGTAACACCACTCGTAAACTTACTCACTCGGTAATTTAGTGAAACATTCTCCCAGTCAATATTTACACTACTCACTCAATTGGTCAGTCATTCAGTAAACCACTCACTCAGTCAATAGATAATCATTACAGTACTCACTCACTCGCTCGGTCATTAAGTGAATCATTCACTCAGTGACAGGAGAATAATTTAATTACACAACTCACTCGGTAATTTAGTGAAACATTCTCTCAGTCAATAATTACGCTACTCACTCACTGGATCAGTCATTCAGTAAATCACTCACTCAGTCAATAGACAGTCATTACAGTACTCACTCACTCGCTCGATCATTCAGTAAATCATTCACTCAGTGAAAAGATAGTAATTACACTACTCACCCACTCTCTCACTTACTCACTCACTCACTCACTCACTCACTCACTCACTCACTCACTCACTCACTCACTCACTCACTCACTCACTCACTCACTCACTCACTCACTCACTCACTCAATCACCCACTCGGTCAATAAATCAACCATCATCTCATTCGTTTATTTGAACAGTCTTTTCACAACGGATTCGTTCACTCAGTCATACATTCAATCATTCACTCTATCTTTCAGTTGAACAGTCACTAGCCCATATACCTATGTAACTACATACAGGGGATTGTGTGTCAACTGCCGCCACTGCCAACTGCCGCCACTATTTTCGAGTCAACTGTAGCCACTAATTCCAAAAATTTGTGGCTGCAGTTGACTCACCCAAAAGTGGCGTCAGTTGTCGTATGTCAACTGCAGCCACTAAATTGTGGAATTTTCTGGCTGCAGTTGTCTCGCTGAAAATGACGTCAGTTTCCATAGGACAACTGACGCCAAGTTTCGAACGAATCCAACCTCCGCGCTCCGCGCGGTGCTAACGGGCTTGTCCTCGCTCTGCTCGGACAAGCCAGCATTACGATAGATTATCGGGGGTTAACGAACAGTAATACTTCAAAGAGAATGGTAAAACTTCGAAAGAACTCGTCTGCGATCTTATCATTGATTGCATGAATCATTATTCATTGATTACATTAATCAATCTTCTTTTATTCCTTGGTTGGATCCGTTCGAAACTTGGCGTCAGTTGTCCTATGGAAACTGACGTCACTTTTTGCGAGACAACTGTAGCCGGAAAATTTCAGAATTTTGTGGCTGCAGTTGACATACGACAACTGACGCCACTTTAAGGTGAGTCAACTGCAGCCGGAAAATTTCAAAAAAAGTGGCGGCAGTTGTCTTGATAATTGTGGCGGCAGTTGGCAGTGGCGGCAGTTGACCGATCCCCCATACAGGGTGGCCCAAAAGTTTATGTACACTTTTTGGCTATCTTTTTCGCGTGTGTAAAATTATAATATTACAACGGGACAATTATGGTCAGACTGGAAATTACCTGAAATTTCCAAAAATGCCCTCCGTTTTGTTCTCAGATGAGTATTTCACGAGTTATACTTACAAACGTACAAAAACACGTTTTTTACTTTTTTACGCTTATTTACCTCTTACTCACGATTATCATCATGTGTTATTCATATTGACTGTGAGTATTTCAGCGTAATTACTGCACGTAAAGTAGAAAAAATGTTAACTGGTATATAACGCTACTTCAGATTACCTAGATCAGGCAAAACCGTCAAAACATAAAACATTAGCGTTATGCGATACCAGCCCTGTTCAAGTGCACGTGCATTGATTACAATCGGCTTGCATCAGGGCTATTTTAGATGAAAACCTTGAAAATTATGCTATAAATTTATTAATTCATCGCTTTCAAAACTACTTCATCGGTAGTATTAACCATTTCATTGAAAATAGCCCTGATGCAAGCCGATTGCAGTGCACATGCCCTTAAAAAGGCTGATATCGCAATTGACGCTGATGTTTCATGTTTTGACGGTCTTGCCTTATGTGGGTAATCTGAACTAGCGTGAATTACTAGTTACCAGGCATTTTTTCTACTTTATTTGTAGCACTTACGCTGAAATATCACAGTAAATATGAATAACACAAGATTTAAATCGTGAATGATGGGAAAACAAGCGTAAAAAGTATTAAAAAACGTGTTTTTGTACGTTCCTGTGTATAACTCGTGAAATATTCATCTGAGAACGAAACGGAGGGCATTTTTGGAAAGTTCATGCAATTTCCAGTCTAACCATTATTTTCCCGTTGTAATTTTATAATTTCACACACGCGAAAAAGACGGCCAAAAAGTGTACATAAACTTTTGGGCCACCCTGTACATGTGACTCACTCGTTCAGTCAATCATTCATTTGGACATTCATTCCATTACTCCTTCAGTCAATTAGTATTTGTTTTAATCAACAGAGTCGATGATACATACGTGATACCGGCTACGGAAAGCAATAAAACGTGTTTATGATGTTTGCCACAATTTCCTGATTACGGAAATACAAATGTGTGATTATTTTCCGTGTTTCCCGAGGTAAATGTTTTCGTTTTTGTGGTTGTTCTTTTGTTTACAATCATACAGTCTGTATAAAAATCGACTTTTATGACGCAATAATGTGAACAACAATCAACATCCGTTTAGAATAGTGGAGTAAAACCAGAGTGCTTATAAAATCGACATACATAATCCACCTCTGAAACAGGTGTTCTATTTGTAATTAATGTATTGAAACTTGATTTGATGTTTCAGGTTGTGAGCTGAGTTGGTCAACATTATATTCATGCATACATACATTATGTTCATTCAGAAAACAGTCTTGAACACAAAAATGAATGTGCAACGCCCGTTTATACGACTCATCATCATTTATGTTTGTGGCTCAAGCTTTTTGCAGCACCGGAAACTAAAACCGTGATTAAAAGCGGGCGACTTAATGACCAGTTTGGTCTTGGGAATCAGCAGGGTTTTGTTTTTGTACGGCATTTCCGGTCGTGGTCTCAATGGGTTACCATAATCCAGTTTACTATAACTGTATAATACATGTACCATAATCCAGTTTACTATAACTGTATAATACATGTATACTGCTCATGATTGATTATGCAAAAAATTCTAATTGGGTTTACAAGCAAGTATGACTCATGCGTAAGATTTTTCCTCCAGTGTCAGTTGCATACGAGATTTCAAATTCTAAAAATGGCTCAAAATAAAGGAAATATTTTAATTCTGAAGTGCTTCCATCTTCAGTATAATAATCCGTTATTCTCTCATTTTATGCAAGTTTTTTTTTCATTAATTGCAGGCCGTTTGCCTCGAAGAGGTGAGCGGAGTCAATTTCCCCAGTAAGGTTTTTCTCCTTCAACGATGATCGAAAGTGTTACAACGTATTGCATAATGGAATACAAGCAGTATACCTACAAATACATATACTGGTTTTCATCTGGTTCAGTTCTGACCTAATTTAACTGATATTTTCATAGATACATAGTTAACAAATCCAGGTTCATATAAAACCCATTCCATGATGAATTTATACAAGTTTATATGTTAATATCCTGCATGAAGCGAACTTTTTTCCACGAGAAAAATTCGAAGGAACTGAGGGTTGCAGTGGTTTAGAGCTTTTTTAGAATGCAAATCCCCGAGTAAATTCCACGGAAATTTCAGTTGAAGATAACTTAACTTGAGGGTGCTTAAAGGAAATGTTCAATGTTTACTACTTTGGACCATTATCTTATCTATTTATTTTTGGTTCGAAAGTTTTACGAATGTTCCTTCTAACTTTTGTTTGCAATCACATTCTCTGTTAGTGACACTAAAATTGCTGATTTTCAAGTATTTTCGTGGCCCAGCCGAAACTTTTTAAAATTATTAAGTGGATTCGTGTGGATTTTGTTGACTGCAACAACAAAACCAATTACGTACAGATTGTCAGTTGTGAGCTGCAATCATAATAATAACATTGTTGTTAAAACATTATCAAATTGAATCCAACCCACCTGTCAGACAGTAGCTGATGTACTGTACATAGCTACTTTATTTGTATACAGGAAGCACTGCTAACGCCTCTGCTTCCTTCAATTACAACTTATTGTTAGGTTTTAGTCATCATTATAAGTTTATATAACGTACCTTGACACAAATTGACTAATATTCGGAAATTGTCATGAAGTTTTTGTTAGATGGAATTACAGTTTATAACACCTGGCTTGCGCGGTAATGCTCAATTCAAATTATAGAATAAACTAATTGCAATTTTACTTGGTCTTTATTATTTTTTGTTTAATGTATAAATATTTCCACACAAAGCCTCTTCTTCTTCTGTATGCCACGTCAGATATATTCTGTGTTATACCGTTGGCACTTATGTTTATGATCATGAATAGGTAGCAAGATTCTAACTTGTTGTTCATTACCAAACCTGTCATATCCGAGTATTACGTAAGTTGTTATGCTACATAATTTAGAGCTTGTGAACTGTAATGTTATGAGTTGATTCAGGTGCATTGTGGTGGCATTTAAGCGCCCTACACACCCACAATCATAACTAATCTCAATGTTACATATTTCCAGAAGAATCGGCTTCAACTCAGCATCGGCAATCAGTAATCTCTCAGCTCTGAAGCACTAATCACAACGCATCATTGTATCCTCGCAGATAATAATAATGTAATAATATTATGCCTTCAAGTTAAGCCGTCCTGATTATATGTACATTAATTTACGTCCACTAATCACGTACTGTACGTGAAATCAAAAAATACGTATGGCATTGTGGACGTACAGAGTGTGCGCGTGCAGACATCGGACTGCGGACGTACAGTACATATACCCACTTGTACAGTCATAATTTATGGCCAATAACTTACTGTAGCAACTTTCCCGGTTAACCGGTGCAGCTTTTTATATGAAACGAATGCCGAATTATCTGTCTTTGTCTAAAAAAAGTTCACCATTCCTCAGGTACTAAAGTCTGATTTTCTTCATTTAGGTCTGACATTTGTTAGAATATAATCCTGACGCCTTTTTTGTTATAACTTTTGACACCACTTTCTGGATAGAATTTATTTGTCCTGTTTTTATTAACATTAACGTTACTGAGTTGAGATCAGTTCTATGTATGTATGTAAACTCACAAGTGAAAACTGACAAAACGTAAATTTACAAGGTATTTCAGAGCAATTGAAAAAATTTACAGCTATAGATTAGATTTAAATTCACATTAGACCATCATTTTTGAAAATGATATCGTGTGCAACGTTATGGGCGCTACCGTTACTGTTGAGTAGTTTAATGCTGGTCCAGGTGAGTGAGTGAGTGAGTGAGTGAGTGAGTGAGTGAGTGAGTGAGTGAGTGAGTGAGTGAGTGAGTGAGTGAGTGAGTGAGTGAGTGAGTGAGTGAGTGAGTGAGTGAGTGAGTGAGTGAGTGAGTGAGTGAGTGAGTGAGTGAGTGAGTGAGTGAGTGAGTGAGTGAGTGAGTTAGTGAGTGAGTGAGTGAGTGAGTGAGTGAGTGAGTGAGTGAGTGAGTGAGTGAGTAAGTGAGTAAGTGAGTGTGTGTGTGAGTGAGTGAGTGAGTGAGTGAGTGAGTGAGTGAGTGAGTGAGTGAGTGAGTGAGTGAGTGAGTGAGTGAGTGAGTGAGTGAGTGAGTGAGTGAGTGAGTGAGTGAGTGAGTGAGTGAGTGAGTGAGTGAGTGAGTGAGTGAGTGAGTTAGTGAGTGAGTGAGTGAGTGAGTGAGTGAGTGAGTGAGTGAGCGAGTGAGTGAGTGAGTAAGTGAGTAAGTGAGTGTGTGTGTGAGTGAGTGAGTGAGTGAGTGAGTGAGTGAGTGAGTGAGTGAGTGAGTGAGTGAGTGAGTGAGTGAGTGAGTGAGTGAGTGAGTGAGTGAGTGAGTGAGTGAGTGAGTGAGTGAGTGAGTGAGTGAGTGAGTGAGTGAGTGAGTGAGTGAGTGAGTGAGTGAGTGAGTGAGTGAGTGAGTGAGTGAGTGAGTGAGTGAGTGAGTGAGTGAGTGAGTGAGTGAGTGAGTGAGTGAGTGAGTGAGTGAGTGAGTGAGTGAGTGAGTGAGTGAGTGAGTGAGTGAGTGAGTGAGTGAGTGAGTGAGTGAGTGAGTGAGTGAGTGAGTGAGGAGTGAGTGAGTGAGTGAGTGAGTGAGTGAGTGAGTGAGTGAGTGAGTGAGTGAGTGAGTGAGTGAGTGAGTGAGTGAGTGAGTGAGTGAGTGAGTGAGTGAGTGAGTGAGTAGAGAATAAGTAAAAGCCTAATTAAGTGTTGGCTTTCTTAGAAGAGCTTATAACTTTTTATTTATAACTTTAACTTGGCTTTTTTTATTCACTCAGTGGACTCACTAACTAACTCACTCACTGATTCACTCACTGACTCACCACAGCACGTCGATGGCCGTCTATATGCGTTGTTAGTGCCGCGTTCTCAACTGGTGGCGGCACCACCAGATATATCTACATACGACGACAGTGACATCGACAATAATGTCAACTACGACGATGATTTAGTCGACAGTTCAACAGCCGCCATTGTCATTTCAAAACGGGCATTCGACCGAATCGAACCGCTGATGGGAACGGGGATGTGGAAGAGGAAACGCTCAATGTTGGATCGTATTGAGCCCGTAGCCGATTGGGGTCTGTTCTAGCTGCCATAACCCCATTTGGACAAAACCCGATTGGGGTCGATTCTAGCTGCCATAACCCCATTTGGACAAATCCCGATTGGGGTCTGTTCTAGCTGGCAAAACCCCATTTGGAAAAAACCCGATTGGGTCTGTTCTAGCTGCCATAAACTCATTTGGACAAAACCAAATTGGGGTCTGTTCAAGCTGGCATGAGACCATTTAGACAAAACCCGATTGGGGTTTGTTCTAGCTACATATCTTTTGGCTAGCAAATGTGCCATAAAATTGTTAATAGGAACCGGTTTACATTCCATTTAATGTATGATTTTACATTTAAACTACAATTTTCATCCGATTCTAATTTTTTACGTTTGTATTATAATTTATGTGCGTCTCTTCTCACTTGTGACATTTTTGTGAAAACCACAACCTGTGAAATTTCATTGTTAGTTTCAAATAAACTCGAGAATAACACCGTGTTTTGATTCGTTTGTTCTCACTCTCGCCGATTCAGGGTTATTTTTGTATTATTGTTATCAACAATTATTTTCAAGAATTTTTTACCATACGATGAGTTTGACGGCGCGGCGTCTGATCTCAAAATACATAGTTCTTCACCATACAATGAATTAGGCACAAAATGTCTAAATAAAATAATATGTACGTGCATGTATGAATGTCCAACAGTTGTTGAAAAAAATTCATTTTGAACGCGTGCCGATTTTAAAGTGTGAGAAATAACCAGTATGCATGGGCAGTGCGCTTACATAAATTAGTGTGATCCGGGTTGGGAAGGATGTCACTCTTCATGTTTATACCCACTTGCTTTTGCTTTTTTCGTTTAATAAGTTTTGTGTTAAATTAGTAAAATTGACTGATTTATCGATTGGTGAACTTTGGTAAAGGCATTGCAAATATGGAGTTTGTAGATCATATATTTATATTAGTCAATCACTCACTCACTCACTCATTCACTCACTCACTCACTCACTCACTCACTCACTCACTCACTCACTCACTCACTCACTCACTCACTCACTCACTCACTCACTCACTCACTCACTCACTCACTCACTCACTAACTCACTCACTCAGTCGCTCACTCACTCACTCACTCACTCACTCACTCACTCACTCACTCACTCACTCACTCACTCACTCACTCACTCACTCACTCACTCACTCACTCACTCACTCACTCACTCACTCACTCACTCACTCACTCACTCACTCACTCACTCACTCACTCACTCACTCACTCATTCACGCACTCACTCACTCACTCACTCACTCACTCATTCACTCCTTCACTCACTCACTCACTCACTCACTCTTTCACTCGCTCGCTCACTCACTTACACCTTCACTCATCAACAGTTCGTCAGCCGTTAATAAACATTAAAACATGCTCCCAGAGACCCAGTCAACAAGGAAACATCTACAACCAAAGTCTACAAATTTAGCATTGACTGAATTGTATTTGTTTGTATAATACATGAAACACCTTAACAACCGGGATTTATGACCCGAAAACCACTAATTGAATTAGTCGAATTAAACTGGTTGTTGTTGACCGACCACCCAGTGTTATACATGTAGTACATTATTATGCAGCTTGCTGGAACCCTAATCACAGTTTTTGTGGTTCAAACACCTAAAAAAAACTTCTTCTGTCGCCAGTCTAGAGTTAAATTATATTTTCATTTGCCGTTTTGAAATTGATTGTTCGTCAGCCCGCATATAATCTTATAATAAATTTGAGCAATGAAACATAATGTTCAATCATGAAACGTACATAATGGAGCGTTTTTTGGACCAACCTGTAGATATAATTATATTTCAAAAAATATAAATAGCATGAAAAACCAATTAGGCAAAAATTTTTTATATCGATTGGATTGAAATAAACTAAACTAATATCGGTCAGATCGAAGCTTTGTGTCAGAAAATGTTAAGCTCAAAATGTTGTGGCAAGTGTTGGCGTTTTTTTGGATCGCCCTGTAGATATATTTATATTAATTTATAAGTTCAGCCGCTATACTGATCTCGATTCTTTTTTTGAAGTCCGAAAAAGAGGAAATTAACTTAATATTGAAGGTCAATTAATGAAAATCAGCTATTAACTAGTTCCGTGGACAGTGACCTTGACTTTTAATGCTTTTAAAATGTTAAGTGTTTTAAGCTTAGCACTAAGCACTTTCTTATGTCACGTTGTAAATTGAGCGCACTTCATTTCAAGTACAAAGATAGCACATACAGTATGTTGTAATGCGACCGTAGAATCTGTGATCAAGATGTTTTTCATAAAACTATATTTCGAGTGGAATAAATGTTTTCAATTTGATTGAGCAAACTTTTGATACCTACAGTATGTACATAATCAACTCACTGCAGCACGGAAACAATGGAGTCCATACATACAGACCAGATAACAAAATCAAAACAAAAACCCCTTTCTTTATGCTTTCATGAAAAACTTAGTGCAATTTGATCGCCGTTAACTATAAGAGTGATGATCGTGAAACGGAAAGGGTAATGGAGGGTGGCGACAAACTGACTGACTGACTGACTGACTGACTGACTGACTGACTGACTGACTGACTGACTGACTGATTGGGTGGTCAAGTAATCGAGATGTTTGTTTGCGCTTGTCAAGTAGTGAACGAGACGACCATTAATGTGGTTAATATCTGATTGAACAGCGAAACAAACAGTCAACTCACTACCTAATGAAACTCAGAATTATCTGTAAAAATAAATATGTTCTGAAGAAGAAGACTTGTAACGGGTGTGATGATTGTTGATCCGCTGCACGTGCGCAACGGCTAGGCTAACGGCCGTATAATAATGATAACGATAAGGGTGTTGATGCGTGCATGCGGTAGGTCGACCATACTTATGTAGATATGTACGCTGGCAAGTACAACAAATAGTGTAAAAAGCAATGTTACGGTTGAAAGCTGCAACCAAATACATAACTGCAACACTGTAACACTGTAACATAGTGAGGGGTTACGCGTCACGGATCACACAAAAGTGCTTAATAAAGGCAATTTTCTTCAAGGCAGTGGAATTCTATTCGGCTATATATTTCCCAAGAGTGTAGTAACAAATGACCGAAGTGTTATGATTGTTAAGGATAATAGCAATTTCAATGGTTTAGTGTCTTTTTCATCCGCCGTTTGTGTTGGGGGTCAGCGCCATGATAAAAACAGCGATCACACACACTCACAAACATTGAAGCGGATGATCAGGACCCAAACCGGTGGGATGACATTGTTGATGATGAGTGGTTCAACAGTTTATAGCCAAGTATTGCTTAGTTCCAATGGTCAAAGTTATGCAACAACATTGTTTATCGTGTATCACCGTTCTCATCCGATGGTGACACCCAAGTGTTGATTGCTAATCATGATCGTATAACCGTAACCCGTCAACTACTTGTTTGCTTCCGTAATTATATTTATAACCCCGGACCTACCGCACAGTCCACAATCATTCGGTCATTTCGGTGTGTCTGTCACTTGGTCAGTGTTGCTCGAAGTTCATTCTGTTGTTGATGTTTTTTTTCGGAAAATACCCTTTTGCCTTTGTTAAAAAAGATATTGTACTGTATGCTAAATAATTGTATGCACTGTTGTTTGTATTACGGTGGGCCAGAAAAAATGAACAACTTTGACCTTAAATAACTCTGGTTATAAAAACCGATTCACTTGTTATTGGCATTATTTGAAAGCCGTGGCCTATCATACTGTTGATTTTCGGTGCATTTCGTAGAAATGTCCTTTAGTTATAGAAAAAGTCTGAAAAACCATGTTTCTCATTGAAAAGTAATACATATAGATTGTAATTGACAATCAAGTTACATATTTTTAAATTAAAAAATTTTGGTACTGCATTTATTAAGTATAATAAATGGATGTGGCAATACTGAGTTTGACTTTGATAAGTAAACGTTGAATGGGAATTGAATTCAAACTTGATATGAATATTTCAGAGCACGACAATCAGCTTCGGTCACAACCAAACAAATCAATTAATTATGGTTAGTTACAAACTATAAATACATTATCATCCTCATCATCAAGAGTTTATTTCACGATTAAATCAACTTTAATTGTAAGCAATTTTTGGGTTTAACTAAATAGAAAAAAGGTTGGATCAAATATCAAAATGGAATTTGAAATATAGTTTCATAGCTTATATCACAGAGGATATCTTTTTAGACTTTAACATTGTGATATTCCGTCAAAAGCGGTAATAGTTTCTGAAAGTTGAAAGCCGTAATCAGTAGAACAAACCTTGACTTATGTATTCATCGCGATTTCATTCCGTTCTCAAATGTATGTTTCAATAATTGATCAAAAAAGCTAAGATGATGATTTTCAACTAAAACCCGTATATTAATTCTGCAAGCAAAAATATTGCTCAAAACGTCTGATAATGAAACATTACTAGCCTTAACTACCGCGTGTTAACACTGATTGTCTGATGTTTCATTATCGGACGTTTTGGGTAGTAATTTGCTTGCAGAAACAACAATCGAGCTTTAGATGTTTGTAAGTGCGGCCTCCTATTCTAAATAATTGCATATGTCAGCAAGAAAACACTCATTGAATAAAAAACGCGTTTGTGTTCGGTTACCAAATGGATCATTATTCATCACTCACTCACTCGCTCAATCACTCACTCAATCACTCACTCACTCACTCACTCACTCACTCACTCACTCACTCACTCACTCACTCACTCACTCACTCACTCACTCACTCACTCACTCACTCACTCACTCACTCACTCACTCACTCACTCACTCACTCACCTACTCACTCGCTCAATCACACACTCACTCACTCACACACTTAATCACTCACTCACTCACTCACTCACTTCTTTACGTACAACACAGAACTCCTCCGCTATGTGGCTGCTGCTGGTTTTGGGCATTGCTCTTGTATCCGAACCGATCAGAGCCTGTGTTGGTGGAGAAGGCGAAGGAGCCGACGGTGAAAGTGGAGAGGGTGAAGGTGAAAGCAGCGATGATGAATCCGCAGGAGGTTAAACATCCACTCAATAGCAATGTATTTCCCCCATTCAATTAGCCGACACCTCATGCACCTGATTGCGTCACTCACTTCCTTCCATCCACTCACTCACTCACTCACTCACTCACTCACTCACTCACTCACTCACTCACTCACTCACTCACTCACTCACTCACTCACTCACTCACTCACTCACTCACTCACTCACTCACTCACTCACTCACTCACTCACTCACTCACTCACTCACCCACTCACTCACTCACCCACTCACTCACTCACTCACTCACTCACTCACTCACTCACTCACTCATTCACTCATTGAACTACAGAAGAATGTGACTGCGAACTCCCAGACGAGGAGGTGAACGAGACCTGTAAATCCAAGCTGCTTAAGGGTATCATGGAAGAGGTGAGTTGTTCTTGTGTTGTTGTTGTTGTTGTTGTTGTTGTTGTTGTTGTTGTTGTTGTTGTTGTTGTTGTTGTTGTTGTTGTTGTTGTTGTTGTTGTTGTTGTTGTTGTTGTTGTTGTTGTTGTTGTTGTTGTTGTTGTTGTTGTTGTCGTTGTTGTTGTTGGTTTAGTTGTTGTTGAGTAAGCTATGCCAGATGTGATAATTGCCATGAGAGCAAAAGCATAAAATGTTTATTGTGTTTCACAGGCATACGCAGAAAACCAGGGTGACTTCGCTGCCATCCAAGACGCCATTCAAGCCAATGCCGTCGCCCTGTTCGGGGGAGAATTCGAAGTTGCATGCACAAAGGCACCCGGTGATATCGGATACCGAAACTGGTTTGTCATGTTGTTGTTGTTGTTGTTGTTGTTGTTGTTGTTGTTGTTGTTGTTGTTGTTGTTGTTGTTGTTGTTGTTGTTGTTGTTGTTGTTGTTGTTGTTGTTGTTGTTGTTGTAGTTGTTGTTATGTATTGTTGTAAACTGAATGAAAAGGAGATGGGATGTTTCAGGTACTCAAAGGGCAAGATGTGCAAGTGGCCTGGAGACGAGGTAACCTGTGTCGCGTGGAGAGATTAGATAACCGATCATTATCTCATATTATTGTATATTATTACTATATATGTATGTTTACAACTATGTCATTTGAATTGTTAAATGTAATATGAACCGGCCCTTTTAAGACCTTGTTACATTATAATGACATTGTTATGAATGTACGCTTCATTTTGGGATGTTACATACAGTACGTCGGACCAAATCAGACGATGATTCACTTGAGCAATTGTGATGTCATCTCAGGATATATTTTATTACAATTCATCATCAGGGAGATTTTCATTTTCATTCGTACATTCAAAGATTCGTCATTTCACTAATTCAAGCATTTTATTATTATCATGTTTATAATAACACCGTACATACATACTTTATGGTAATAACATACCAAAATGAATAGAAAGTTCAGTTTAATACGACTTTAAGTTTATGTAAAGAATCGAACATACTGGCAGCATATGTATTTTATTTGTCATTTGTGAATGGTTGCTTGTGCTAATCCGGAATAGGAAAAGCTGTTGATTATAGCACTGTTAAAGCCAAATCAGTATTCAGAATTTAGATGTAATTCATTTGCTGAATTGGGGTTTATAAACGAATCCAAACTCAAAATGTTTGTATGAAATCCGTTTAAGAACTGGAATAATGTCGGTCTGTTAGTCTGTCTTTATGTCTTTCTGTCTCTCTGATGGACGCATACAGTATATTAAATAATAATCACACACTCATTCAACGAGACCTCCAAACAGACAGACAGACGACGGACTGACAAAAAACAGACAGACTGACAGACAGACAGACAGACAGACGGACAGACAGACAGACAGACAGACAGACAGACAGATAGACAGACAGACAGACAGACAGACAGACAGACAGACAGACAGACAGACAGACAGACAGACAGACAGACAGACAGACAGACAGACAGACAGACAGACAGACAGACAGACAGACAGACAGACAGAGAGAAATAGTTTTAATCAAGTGATCCATGCAGCTACTAAAATACTTCAATATATTTGAGACAAATAAACATATTTAGTTGTGTTTTTTAAGCTAAAATCAAGAAAAATAGGTAACAAAGAAACTTTTTTGGAATTATCGTGTTTTTTTTCAATTGAAATAAAAACGTTACAAGAAAACTGGGTAAATCATTTAGAACTGTGAGTTGAATTTTCATGACAAATTATCATTATAGTTAACTCATTCACTCAGTCAGTCATTTCAGTTCGTTTAGTTTAGCGGTTGACGCTGCTGCTGCTGCTCACTCAGTCACTCAGTCAGTCAGTCAGTCGGTCAGTCAGTCAGTCAGTCAGTCAGTCAGTCAGTCAGTCAGTCAGTCAGTCAGTTAGTCAGTCAGTCAGTCAGTCAGTCAGTCAGTCATTTCAGTTCGTTTATTTTTGCGGTTGATGCTGCTTTTGCTCACTCAGTCATTCAGTCATTCAGTCAGTCAGTATGTCAGTCAGTCAGTCAGTCAGTCAGTCAGTGAGTCAGTCAGTCAGTCAGTCAGTCAGTGAGTCAGTCAGTGAGTCAGTTAGTCAGTTAGTCAGTCAGTCAGTCAATCACTCAGTCAGTCAGTCAGTCAGTCAGCCAGTCAGTCAGTCAGTTAGTTAGTCAGTCAGTCAGTCAGTCAGTTAGTCAGTCAGTCGGTCAGTCAGTCAGTCAGTCAGTCGGTCAGTCAGTTAGTCAGTCTGTTAGTCAGTCAGTCAGTTATTCAGTCAGTCAGTCAGTTAGTCAGTCAGTCGGTCAGTCAGTCAGTCAGTCAGTCGGTCCGTCAGTCAGTCAGTCAGTCAATCAGTCAGTCAGTCAGTCATTTCAGTTTGTTTATTTTGGCGGTTGATGCTGCTGCTGCTCACTTACTCACTACATATGTCAGTCAGTGTCAGTCAGTCAGTCAGTCAGTCAGTCAGTCAGTCAGTCAGTTGTCAGTCAGTCAGTCAGTTAGTCAGTCAGGCAGTCAGTCAGTCAGTCACTCAGTCGGCTACGGGCTCAACACGATCCAACATTGAGCGTTTCCTCTTCCACATCCCCGTCCCCATCAGCGGTTCGATTCGGTCAAATGCCCGTTTTGAAATGACAATGGCGGCTGTTGAACTGTCGACTAAATCATCGTCGTAGTTGACATTATTGTCGATGTCACTGTCGTCGTATCAAGGGTCGGCCGCTAGGCCGTACCCTTAATATGGTTCGATTAAGATAAGCTTTTTTGCGAATATCTCGATCTAGCCTCCTCGTATCGACTTCTAGTCTGTTCCATCGGTTTTCTCGTGCGATTCTACATCTGCTTGGCTATTTTTAACCCGGTAGGGATACATTTTCATTTTTCAGGTCCGAAAATGATGAAAATGCGATTTTCCGTTTTTTTTTCTCCCCACTTTTGGTGTATGGAAACTGGGTAAGACCTGTAGAGCTGAAAATTGGTACATAGGTCAACTTTCAGCGTAGAAAACGAATATCAAACTGTCCCGCAGATCGGAATAATTTTTGCACCATTTTTGAGGGATTTTATTAAAAAAATGTCAAAAATCGCAGGCAAAATGAAGAAAGAATCGTTGTATGAGCGACAGGGTTGTCAGATCAAACTAAAATTTTAACTGAATGTGTATCACACATGTGGAAATTGGATCCGCTATTCATTTCAGCAAATCATTGGAAGACACAAAAAAGGCATCGGGTTATGTAAGAGACAAAACTAGCGAAAAATTTCACAAAAGCTCTATTACACGTGATAAACTCATCGAATGGATAGAAAAAGTAGCCTATTATATGTAAAATCAAATTTCAATATGACCTCTCTTCGAAGCATTTTTCGATAAACTTAACGAATTTCCTTAAAAATACGAAAAACAGATAATTGAAAATTTTGGTCTTGTTGACGATTTTGCCCATTTGAAACTCAGATTAATGACAGGTTTAAAATATTGGAGCCCTTCGTATTGATAAAATGTTTAGAACGACAGAAGTTCTATTCAATACAGAAAAGATGATTCGCTCGGCCTTCTTTAAAAAAATATGGGCCGCTAAAAACTAAAGAAATTTAAGTTTACTCAATCACGCTGTTGCAGCCACACTGGATTCCAAATTAATTATTTTTACAGAGACATGACAAATTTGATCTCAACATAATGTTTGGAGGGAATAAATTTCATATAAACGATGGTTTTCAAATTTAATCAGGACCTTTAAATAAATTGTTATGATCTGTCAAAAATAACAAAAATAAAAAAAAAATTAAAAAAATTTTTAAAGTAAAAATTTTTTTTGTCTTTTTTAGACATGGCCAAATATGATTAAAACACAAAAATCACCGTATTTTAAGTGGTCTTAAAATGAATAATTTTTTTCAAGATTCACATGATACATGGCGTCAGCTGTTTCAACTCAGCTTTAAACAAATAATAGTCAGGTTTTGAAGTTTTTTTCATACTAGACGTGATGATAAATTTATGATTGGAAACTAGGTTTGATGATGGGAGCGAATTTAAATAATATTTTTGGACAAGGTAGTCTTAGTGTATAGTGGTTTTGCATATTAAACGGGTGGTTCTGGGTTCAATACCTCTAAAAATCAATAACAAAGAAAATGTTAATTTGTTTCCTTTTTGATATTAAATACTGCTCTAAAATCTCAACGGGCTTTTCATTCGCTGTATTACTAATTCAGGCACGTTTTTTACATCATTCTGTCAATTACGTAATGACTTCTATTATGATTTAAAAAAATTGAAGGGGCTCCGAACGATCCCTGTTTTTACGATTTTTTCGGTAATCCAATATTTGAACATCTACATTTTTAAAGATCTGAGACCTTTTCACATAATCTACATGTGATTTGTTCACACATAAAAAAGTAAAAGACAAGCAACTAAAAATGCCCTGGAGGCATGGGGAGTAACGAATATGGTTCGATCCTGGCAAGTCCAATCGTGAAAAAGTAACATACAAGAATGTTTTATTCTCATATTTTAGATAGTCTGATCGTGAAAAAGCAGGAAACAAGATTTTCGATGAATCACGAAAAGTTTGTACTTCATTAAATCAAGAATCAAATCAAATTACACGAAACATATTTGGGACTTTTGGGTGAAAACGAACTACTCTGTATTTCGAATAGCAAGTTCTGAGCATAGATAAATTTTCTTCTGTTTGTATGACCAGTTTGCCACGAACTTTTTTATTTTTATATAGAAAAGCATGGGATTATTTGTAAGATATGTTTTTACTGAGTTCCAGCATTTTCATTGAAAATAAAACTTATTTCTAATGATTACCACGCCACTCATGAAAAGTCCCAGATATGCTTCGTGTAATTTGGTTTGATTCTTGATTTAATGAAGTACAAGCTTTTCGTGATTCATCGAAAATCTTGTTTCCTGCTTTTTCACGATCAGACTATCTAAAATATGAGAATAAAACATTCTTGTATGTTACTTTTTCACGATTGGACTTGCCAGGATCGAACCATATTCGTTACTCCCCATGCCTCCAGGGCATTTTTAGTTGCTTGTGTAGATATATCTGGTGGTGCCGCCACCAGTTGAGAACGCGGCACTAACAACGCATATAGACGGCCATCGACGTGCTGCAGGTGAGTCAGTGAGTGAGTTAGTGAGTGAGTCGGTGAGTGCGTTAAAAACCCGAGTAAAGCTAGCTCACTCACTCACTCACTCACTCACTCACTCACTCACTCACTCACTCACTCACTCACTCACTCACTCACTCACTCACTCACTCACTCACTCACTCACTCACTCACTCACTCACTCACTCACTCACTCACTCACTCACTCACTCACTCACTCACTCACTCACTCACTCACTCACTCACTCACTACTCACTGATTGACTCACTGACTGTCGACTGACAGTTCGTCACAACTCTTTTTTTTTGTCAGTTGGTTTACAGATTCAAGGACTTTTTGGCATTGCAGTTTTTCGCATTTCAGAAAGGTGCTTGGATGTTAGATTAATCAATTTGTGCAACCGTAATCTTTTAGATTCGGTAGTTATGTTATAACACAGGGAATGAATGTACCATGTGTGCAATACAGTATTCAAAGTGTGCAATTTGGATGCAAGGGTTACGGTTAATTACAGATTTGATTCAAAGATGATTTTGGTATTGAATAATCAACTATTTAAGATATCAAGAATCACTCGGGGGTTTTCGAGGGCGCTGATTCCGAATTTCACATTAGTTTTTGAATCAAACAATTATTTCATGCCTTAACTGAATCCTTGATGAAAAAAGTAATTGATAGGGGATCCAAGGTACTCTCACATGCTAACGGAAATTATAATTGCACTTTATAAGTAAAATGAACTTAAGTGGCTCATTATTTAACTCTGTTTAGAGCTGACACTTGTTAGTAGAGGAAAAATGGGATCTTGGACTGAAATATAATAAACTACTTTAATTTAGATTTGATACGTGAATGACTCAGTCATTTATTCATAAGAAGTCATATATAGATGGGATAAGAATAGTCAATACATGAGTGTCTCGGATGATGATAGTGAATACCTTAGCAGTTTTAAGATAAAATGATTTATCTTAACCGAGGTGATTTTATTATAAAGCAGTTTCGATCATTTTATATTTTTCTACAGCCACTAGCCTAGATATTTCTATATGCATCTATCATAACCGTGCAAACGCGTCTGCAAGTCATGTTGGAGTCAATTTTTTTGTTTTATCTCAAAACTGCTAAGGTATTCACTGTCATCATCCCAAACCCTCATGTATTGACGATTCTTATTCCGTCTTTATATTAATTTTAATTTCTTATTCCGTCTTTATATTAATTTTAATGAATAAATGAATGAGTCATTCACGGATCAGATACATGTGAATGTGAGACTCAGTGCTTACAAACGATAACACACGTTACAGATTTTCTATATTGATTCATCTAAGGCCAATTATAACATCAAAACTCACATATTTTTTCTTTTTATCAACCTAACGTACATCCTACAACACTGATCACACCCGAACAGACAAGAGATGGCTTCCTTATATGAACAATAACACCTTATCAAAACTGCCTCATTACCCGCTCATCAGTACCCATATCATACCACTATGCCACTCACCGCACCAAAGTCGTACTCTTGCTGGAAGACCACTCTTACTTTCATTCACCACATGCTTTAACACTAGGTAGATTTCACATTATTGTATAATTTTACAGAAACGCTGAAAAAGTTTTATATAAGAAATACTTATCAAAGAGATCTTTTCAATGGGTTTCTTTTAATCCCGTCTACTTCCATAAAACCATATCAATTTCTTTTCTCTAGATGTTTTCTAAGAAGCTTCTTATTCTCAGTTTTTGATCACATTTTTAAATCAAACTAAATTTGCATCAATTCTTTTCCTAAACCTTTTTTTTCATCAAACCGTTTTCAATTGATAGCTCCAGCCGTCTCAGGAAGAAACAGGGATATTTGTTGACTAAAAAAAACATTTCCATAAACTACCGTAATCACGAGTACGGTAGGAACACGGTTGCACAAATGGATTAATCAATTCACCAAATGCCTTCAAAAACGCATCAACTTCGGTAATCGCGACGCGACCCGTCGACCGAGATCGGTCGACCGGCCATTTGGAGGTTTTTAGGCTGCCTACATAGCTGGATAGGTTTAGAAGGCTAGGCATGAGCATCAAAATTAGGTTTCTGTGTAGGCTTAGGCTTAAGCTTAGGTTTTTGGGCTGGATTGCACTTTTGGGATCCGAACCCCTATTTGACCGACCCCTATTTGACCGACCCCTATTTGACCAGACCCCTATTTGACTAGTCAAATAAGGGTCCAAGAGGACAATAGACCCCTATTTGACCATGGTCAAATAAGGGTCCGGACCCCTATTTGACTGGTCAAATAGGGGTCTGGTCAAATAGGGGTCTGGTCAAATAGGGGTTCGGATCCCAAAAATGCAATCCAGCCGGTTTTTGCGATAGGCTCGAGCGCTACGCGCCCGAGCCCATACAAAAACCTAAGCCTAAGCCTAAGCCTACACAGAAACCTAATTTTGATGCTCACACCTGCCAAACTGTTAGTATAGTGCTCCAGAATAATTTTTGTAAACTTAAGTCGGTGCTAGGAACTAAGCCGAAGCCGTACAAACAATATCAAAATTCTGGGTCGACGGGTCGACGGGTCGCGATAGCCGATCAACTTTTTGTCCCGAACGTCAATGAATAGGAAATTAGGTTGCTATTAGAATTAGACATAGCTTATTAGACATAAGACCATCATGTTTCAAAGTCCAACCGTGCTTTTGGTCAGCGATAAGGAATAAGTGCTCAGCTTCAACGATTTCAGTTTGTGAGGCAGTTGGCCGTTGTTCACTGATAACGAGAAAAGTCACTGACGTTGCCGCCACTGGTTTGCTGAACATTTCGAGACTTATGGGCAGTACGCTTAGGGATTACCAGGTTTAGCACGACAGTACATAAACCGTCCGCATGGCCACAACAACCTCCGAGGTAGGTTCCACCAGTTATCGCATTTTTGCTGCTTTTCCTTAGCTCCTCTTCATCTCTGAGTTTCATTGCTTTGGTCGGCGCGACCAACGAGCGAGTTTTATGCAAAGTCAATAAACTATGGTTTTTAGGAAGAAACGGCGTACCCGGTGGCGGGTAGCGTTAAGAATCTGGTGTCAAGATTGAGTCGGGATCTGGCTAAGCCACCACCTGCATCCATCCTACATCATGACGCATCGCATCACAAACGTTCGTTCAATATTTTTAATGCTTCACCTCTTAGTAATTTTTTTGTATTTGTAGTTTCGGGGATAAGGTAATGTAATAATGTAACGGTGATGAGGTAGTTTTTTCCGACCAAAGTTTATTCGTAATCTGTTCCCTCCCCATCCCCTGCCTTTTTCGATTGGTAAGTTGAGACAACCGGCCAACATGAAAATATTAAAGCAAAGAACTTAATGATCAATGATGACGAGTCGTACTTTGGGAACAAACATAGGTCAGGACCCGTTGTTGAAATTCGACTATGGTTCACGTCATGCCTAATACGTGTATGAAATTAAAAAAAACGATTTTTTTCTTTTTGAACATTGAATTATGATAAAAAATGTTCAGTAATTGATTTATTAATATTTAAAGCGGAGAGTGCGAGTGGCGACGACGACCTCAGTCACCATCCCAATGTCAAACAGTTCGACAATCATCAACATCCCGCTAAAACTCCTCAACTCGCACGAGTCTGTCTGGCGTATACACCTAAGCATAATGGTTGGTTTCCAAAAGTTTCTTGATTGGCTATCTTTTCTCCATTCGCATTCACGTAAAATTTGTAACGATTTTTCAGAAAATTATTATTAGGATTGAGGCTGGAGAGCTCATGCACCTTAACCCATTTATGGAACGATTGTCCTTTGATGTAAGCTACCCTAGATTACGTCACCATTTCCAGATGAACTCGAACTGAAGGTGGACGAAACAGTTGAGATTTTGGGCGACGGAGAGGACGGGTGGCTGAGGGGTAGACTCAATGGCCAGGTCGGCGTGTTCCCGACCCACTACGTACATGCGGTTGGCTCACCTAATTTTAATAGATTAACAGCTAAAACAGTATTTGATTCAACCATTATGAGACCCACTCGACCTAACCCTGCACTTCTTGGAACAGGTTTAAGCTGATATTTTCGGCTGCTTATCGTTTTTCTGTGAACTATTTTCCAACTTGAATCCCTTAATAAAACGAATGATGAACTGGATTGTGCGGTAAGACTCATTTCTATACGGTAATGAGTAGAACTTACTATAAAAGATTTGTTGTATGAAATTAATGAAAGATTAATTGAGGTTGTAATGGTATATGTTAACAATCAAAAATATGTTTTCAACCAGTTTTGTTATGGAATGCTGTGAATTTTCTTTATGACATCGTTTTAGTAGTACAATACATTGATATATGAGTTATGACATAACATAAAAGGTAAAAATGATTATTAGAAAAGTTACAATACATTGATTATGACACAAGAAGTCATTCTTAACTAACTTGCTGGTGCAGTTGAGTAAAACCGTATATTTTTGATTCATAGATAATGCAATATTAATCTCACAAGGCAATTTCGCTACCCTTATATTTGCATCTAGTCCATTGTCAACATTTATCCGTTCGTGGTCGAGAATAATTAATACTATATTATCTATTTCGGTTATTAAAAAAATTCGGTAGAAAATTTAATTATAATTTCTGAAAATATTGTTGTAGAAGTTAGGGTGAAAATGTTCCATTCTTTAAGATTACTGGCTTTATTTATGAAAAAAGGTGAACAATATGTATTTCTAACCGTACTCACATTTTGCAGCGGAACGTGTCCAAAAGCACGAGTCATGGTTCCGTGGGTGACGGCGGTGCTGAATCATCTGGTTGGTCGTTTCGTTTCATGTTATATTATTTATGTATCTTATCATATATGTAGGTTGGATTAACATGGCATTCAAAGTCATGTTAACCATAACCAACACATAACATCAAGCGCACATAAACTACATTTTCATTCGGGAACTGAAATCAAGTATGTGGTTCGTATGGCAAAAATACGATCCAGACGTATGACAATATGTTTGCTTTTTAAACTATGTGCTGTTGTCTAGCAAATGTAGAATAGACATGACACTAACAAAACAATATGCAAATGTGTTGAAATGGGAGCAGACTGATTTCTCGGTCTATGCAGTGCAGCAAACAATCTGCCGTATATACTATATTACACTTCATGTGTTCTGCTTCTGCAAATCATTCTTTCCCGCCTCGAACAATTCACGATATATCATGGAAATATAGAATCATACGACGTTGTTGTTCTCACATTCATATCGCCACACAATTAATTTTTTTTCACATTCTAGTTTTATTGTTGGGTGAATGGATTTGTGTGTGTGAGTCGGCAACACGAATGCTGAAAACCCACGGCCATTCCGTGTTCTTCTGTCTTTCTCGTTGACTCTCAATACGTTTTCCTAAACATATATGATAATAGTCGGCTTTAGTTTGACTTAACAACGGATCTGCTGTAGGAAAATCTCTAGTATTGCAATTGCATAATGTGCAATAAAGTTTCAGATTTTTTTGGTCATGTTCCTTTTTACTTTCAAGCAACTGTGATTTTGGACTTGCGCTGCATCTTATGCCACTTTCTTGACTGGTTCTTGTCTCTTGCTTATCGACTATCGAGTCTTGTTCACCCGCAGTCACCTCACATACTTACACAAAATCAGGTGATTTTGTTAAAATTCACCTAAATGTAGAAGTAGAACAAAAATTTGCTCGCGTGGCGTGGGTGTTTGAAGAAGGTGCTGTGGTGAACAACGTCGGAAAGTCTGATAACTTGTAAATTCACGTTTTATTGTCCATTAGAGGAACAAACATGGCTGTTGTTTAAACAAACTGAGTTTTTAGCTCGAGTTTTTTTGTCTGAACATGTATCTCCAATCGATTTTTATGTATCTCATCCCACTGTGCATTTTGTAACATCTTTTTTCACCATAGATAGAATTCCTCTTACCGTTGCGTTTAAAATTGTCGATGAATCAACAATTTTAATTCTGCAATGCAGCAAAATCTGAATCCAAAATACAGTTGAATAAGGTGGTAGGGTAGTGAGTTACCATTGAAAAAATTATCGTAATATTAACAAACAGTATAATATTGGCAGTTTTTTTCGATAGTATTATATTATATATGTTTGAGTGAGTGAATGAGTGAGTGAGTAAGTGAGGAATAAACGAGTGCATGAGTTAGTGAGTGAGTGAGTGAGTGAGTGAGTGAGTGAGTGAGTGAGTGGGTCGATGGGTCAGTGGGTGGGTAAGTGAATGAGTGAATGAGTGAGTGAGTGAGTGAGTGAGGATTGAGTGAATGAGTGAGTGAATGAGTGGGTAGATGGGTCAATGGGTGGGTAAGTGAATGAGTGAATGATTGAGTGAGTGAGTGAGGATTGAGTGAGTGAGGAGAGAGTGAATGAGTGAGGGGAGAGTGAGGCTATAAGTCAGTGGGTGAATGAGAGAGGAAGTGAGTGAGTGAGGGAGTGAGTGAGTGAGTGAGTGAGTGAGTGAGTGAGTGAGTGAGTGAGTGAGTGAGTGAGTGTGTAAGTGAGTGAGGAGAGCGTGAATGAGTGAGGGGAGAGTGAGGCTTTAAGTGAGTGGGTGAATGAGAGAAGGAGTGAATGAGTGAATGAGTGAGTGAGTGAGTGAGTGAGTGAGGATTGAGTGAGTGAGGAGAGAGTGAATGTGTGAGGAGAGATTGAGGCTATAAGTCAGTGGGTGAATGAGAGAGGAAGTGAGTGAGTGAGTGAGTGATTGAGTGAGTGAGTGAGTGAGTGAGTGAGTGAGTGAGTGAGTGAGGAGAGAGTGAATGAGTGAGGGGAGAGTGAGGCTTTAAAAGAGTGGGTGAATGAGAGAAGGAGTGAATGAGTGAGAGAGTGAGTGAGTTAGTGAGTGGGTGAATGAGTGAGTGAGTGAGTGAGTGAGTGAGTGAGTGAGTGAGTGAGATAGTGAGTGAGTAGGTGAGTGAGTGATTGAGTGAGTGAGGGAGTGAGTAAGTGAATTAGTGTGGGAGTGAGTGAGTGAGTTAGTGAGGGAGTAACTGAGTGACTGAGTGAGGGGAGAGTGAGGTTGTAAGTCAGTGGGTGAGTGAGTGAGTGAGTGAGTGAAAGAGTGAGTAAGTGAGTGAGTGAGTGAGTGAGTGAGTGAGTGAGTGAGTGAGTGATTGAGTGAATGAGTGAGTAAGTGAGTGAGTGAGTGAGTGAGTGAGCGAGTGATTGAGTGAGTAGGTCAGAGAGAGAGAGAGAGATGCGGCGAGTTAGTGAGTCGTTGAGTTAGTGAGTGAGTGAATGAGTGAGTGAGTCGTTGAGTTAGTGAGTGAGTGAGTAAGTGAGTGAGTGAGTGAGTGAGTGAGTGAGTGAGTGAGTGAGTGAGTGGGTGAGTGAGTGAGTGAGTGAGTGAGTGAGGAGTGAGGGAGTGAATGATTTGGTGTGTTAGGGAGTGAGCGAGTGAGAGAGTGAGTGAGTGAGTGAGTGAGTGAGTGAGTGAGTGAGTGAGTGAGTGAGTGAGTGAGGAGTGAGTGAGTGAATGATTTGGTGTGTTAGGGAGTGAGCGAGTGAGAGAGTGAGTGAGTGAGTGAGTGAGTGAGTGAGTGAGTGAGTGAGTGAGTGAGTGAGTGAGTGAGTGAGTGAGTGAGTGAGTGAGTGAGGAAGTGATTATAATAAAGACGTTGAAATTGTATGCTAACTATTATACCGTAATTAGCTTTTTGTATTCTCAACTCTTCTTTTAACTAACTTTCAAAATACCAACGTCAATTTATCGACAATTTTAAACGGAAAAGTAAAATGTAAGAAGAGGTCTATGTATCTTTTTCACCACTCTGCGCGTTAAATGATAATATTTTGACGTTCGTGACGCATGAATGCTATGCAGCACCAGCACAATTTTTATTTCCCAGGTCTCATGTGTGTACGTGCATGTGGTTGTTTGTGAAGCGTGTGTTTAGTCATGCATTTGCGTGTGCTGTTCGACTCGCCCATATGTTAGCCGTCATACTCACGTCTATTCCTAATTGTTTGACGACACTTTTTATGCCGTTTTTGATGAAATTAACCTACGTGCCAAAAGTGGTTTGGTGGTTCGCCGTTGACAAAAAAGAGGATCACTCCGTTTACCAGGTTTTAGTAGTGGCGGGTGGGCGGTAGGAAAGCATTTGCATGCCATTACCACAAAGATTCGAGAATTTATGTGTAATATTAAAACGATTCCGTTAGTAGAGTAGGATAGGGGTGTTGACCCAACCCATTCCATGTCTGGTTATAATACCAACCTCTTAAAACTGCGCATTTTCAATTTCAAGCTCTTATCCCATTGAGAATGCTAATATATATATCTATATGTGTATTTGAAGTTGAAGAATATTTGAGAATCAATATAAAATGACATGAAGCAATTATTTTAGTGTGTTTATATGGATTAGCCAACCCAACAACAACATTTGATGATGTGCATCTATGTACTATGATTGCATGTTGGCTGTGATGAGTAATGCCCGTTTGCAAGCCCATTCCACTTCCAAACCATTATTCATTATCATGATTCATCTTGGCTACGAGTAGGTTAAGTTAGCAACAACTTACTCTCTTCTTTTTGGAAAATGCGCGAGTTTTGTTGTTGCTGCGACTGCAACTTCTTTATTTTTATTGATTTTGTGAACAACAGTGACCAAGAAGGTGTGGTTCAAGTGAACTCACCAGTGTTGTTTTGGTATACGTGTTTTAACTGTGCTCTGCTCATTCAGTTCATTTTGTGAGTTTTAATGCACTAATGTTGTCGGTTGACTTGAACAGCTACTACGTTCTGTTTGCATATCCCTTCCCAGTTCCCCTACACTTCCTTACTGGTAAAATGCGCGCCAAACCGGTATTACTGTTTTTAAAATAAACAAACGCACTCCGAACTTGCATGACGTTATCGGCTTTTAAACATGTTTAAAACTTAGTAAACGTTATAGTTTTGTCTGTTGACATTCTTCGTCTTTTTATTTGGTTTCTATGCCACGCCATATTGAATAAAGATCATCTGGATTATGCAATTAATTGCATAATTTGTAGGGGCTTACGTTTCACAATGAGTTTTGTAAATAAGGTGTGGATGATGAGAACACGGTGTTCACGATACCATCAACTGGCCGATCATGTTCATTGCGCCAGTCGTATACAAACTGCTTAGATCATAATCATAATGATGGCGTTTGGCGTTGATGTTTTTGGGCGTTTTATACGGAATGTAGTAGCGCGCTATGGTGTTGAATAAAGGAGGGTTATCAACATCAACTGATCAACCAAAAAAATTTATTCACCTCTCAATCTAGACTAGATTATTACCATAAGTACACAAATCTCTGCATTCTCAGCTGGAAACTGTTTTTTTGCGAAATTGCTTGCCAAGCGGGGTTATCAAGGGGAGACTGTCTTTTTTGCTATCCGAAAATCTTACCCAATAAAATAAATTTGACGTAGTTCAGTAGTTATCTCGAATATAACAAGTAATCAGCAACTGTAAGGCTGCAGTGAGAACAGAGATTTTCTAAACTTGAAGAGGAGAGAAGAATTTAATTTTTAACTTGCATTTTCTTATGCTAGTGCAACATAACACACGCCCCCGCTGTGTTGCTCTGCTGCAGTTATTGTAGTTATTGTAAGCAATCGTTGTGATGTTATTATTACGATGCGATGTGCATTCGATTGTGGTCAGATGTGTTTCATTATCACCCGCTGTGTTCCGCATGCACGCGTGCACAATTCAATTCAATTCAATTCATTTAACAATAGAATAAATGTTTTTATTTTCACTTTCCAGCCTGTTGCTAAAATATAGTAATTTTGTTAGTTTTCATCAAACTACACATCTTTTTGTGGTTACACTTACAATGGATCAACTCAGAGTGGAAGGTTAACAGTGAGTGACTCACTGTTTTCATGTAGTATTGATGCCTATTTGTTGTAAACCAGTGTTTTACTCGCGAATACTACTACATGTTGAAATGTAACGTGATGTTCGCGATTGCAGCCAAATCGCCGTCCGAAATCCAGCCGAAGAAGGTGAAGGGTATCGGTTTTGGTCCTCTGCCGACGGGTGGAGTGCAGCTTCGACGATCGCGCAATCCCGTTAAACCGGACGATACGTCCACATCAAGTCCAACAACGTCCACAACCTCTTCCGGCATTTCGTCCAACATTGAACATTTACACAAGGTTGGATGCGTATTAACTATTTTCCATTTGGGTGGTTTTGAGCTAAATTGTCTGTGATTTACCTGATATTGTATCGGTCGGGATTACGGGGTATGAAGGGTGGCTGTTTCTTGTTCTCCGTCGAGTTTTTGATCTGAAAGTTAATTATCTCCACTCTGGTAATGTTGATCATTTGAATCATATAGTTACTGTTTTTTTCGTCGAAGCAGTTTTTTATTGATAAGACTAACTATTAGAAATCATAAATAAAATACAGTTTTTGGTCGACTCTGTTGTTTCTCAAGATAAGATAGGCTATATCAAAATAAAAAGGTGAGTTTGAACCGGAATGGAACTATTAGAAGTTATGTTGACATTGACTCTCTGAAATTCTCTCAGCTAACAACCATTTTTAACCCGTTCGTTCATTTAGTTTGCTTCGCGTTTTATTTTTTGGTGAGAAAAATTTGGCTCTACTCGTTTTTTCTACTAGCATATAAAAATTACTGCTAGTGCTAAATATTATCAACATGGTCTCCTATGGTGTAGAGCTCTGCTATTGTTTCGGCAACTTGTAATTTTTGGTAACCCTTCTTCTGCTGGCTGACTACTAAAACCGAATCCCCCGTTTTTTTCGTTTGTGTTGCATAATAGCCTGTATATAATACAATAGCTTGTATACAATAGCCTGAATGTGTTTATCAGTACACTAAATACGAATGCATCATAATACATAGGCACCAAGTTCACTCTTTACCTTTATATCCGGTCTGTATTAGATTTTGCGTTTTCTCAATTTGTCAACAGTTGGCATATAATAGTTTGTTTGCTTGTTCATCCGACGTCTATCCTGTTTGTGTAGCTGTTTATGATAATATAATCAGGCATCGATTCTGACTGAACGGTGTTTTCGTTTCCCAACTCCCGGTGTTGATAAACAATAGTCATCGTTTATGAGTATTCAGGTGGAGTCTGATTATTGTGATTGTTTAGTCATTATTAGTCACTCTGCAAAAGTGGCGTTTTCACTGTATTACTCAGAGCGCGATGAAAAATATTGCAGAAAAATATTGTTTGAAGAAAGATCTGTATTTTGACGTTTTCGATGGTTTTTCTCATCAAATCTGGGAAAATTTTCCCATGTTATTTAAAAATAAATGCAAATTTCTCTGGTCGAATAGATTTTCGATTGTGTGTCGGAGATGCAAATTGAGTTGAAGGTAATTTTCAATATCAGAGTTTTTAATAGTGTTATTGAGCCTGTTGCGCTTCCGGTACGTTGATATATTGGGTGTATATACAAGTACACTGGCAGACGAGATAATCCTTCAGAGGGAGGGGAATTGGAATTTCGTCAAAGAGGGGAAATTGGCAGTTTTCAGGCTATTTTACCTACACCAGAGGGAATAAATTTTTGAAAATGCCAAAGAGGGAGGGAATTCCTCTTTTCGCCCGCTAGTGTACAAGTACATGTTCATATATTGTAGTGATGGTTGTTTGTACTACAACACCCAACGTTCGCACAGTAAAAAACTACGCTCGCAAGCACATCGCTCTTGACTTGACAACTATTTACATTGTTGTTGGCTGTTGGCACACTGGGCGGATCAACAAAAACGACCAGCAAACCCACTTTTATTCAAGTTCCGCTGTTCATATGTTCAAGACTTATTTCATTTTGTAGTGCTTGATAAAAGCATAATCATACTTAAGTTGTTAATACATTGAATTGAAGATCATGCTTCGTTATCACTTGCATTCCACCCACTGTTTGGGCATGCTGTTGTACGCAAACCACCCGGTTTCATTGACTCGCCTGTTTTACTTGCTAAATAGGGACCCAAATAAAGGCAACGTTAGGCAAGTTCATTTTTGGTTGGGTTGTATTGGGTATGATACGTTCCTTTCAGGGCAACTGTATTCTATCTGTTTCCTACACTGTCTAAATTTTAATGCTTCGTTAATTTTCAACGCAACGCATAAGTTTAACGTTTTGTGCTGGTGGTGTAATAAATTGGGTTATTGGCTCATTAAACTGAAGGAAAGAACTGCGCTGGTGCATTTGGTCGTCCGGGTAGAAAAAGAGACCCAGCAAATGAAACGTTGCGTTGAGTGAATCAGTGCAGCGTAAGTGAGACAACACAGTCACAGTTATGCCATACGATATACGAAATAAATCGACAAGACTTTTTATGTCTATCATTAGCTGCGTTTTGATTCACGGCTTTTATGTTCAATCAGATTCTTGTTTTCCTTTTCTTAAGTTATCAAGTAATGTGCAGAGTGAGCTGAATTTTCGGAGATTGATTGAGTCGTAGTTTCTTTGGTCTGTCTTTACTTTTTGGGGTCTTGGGCATTAGTAGCATTTGTTCACGATCATCTAAATGGCTTTTAACTTGTGCAAATGAGATGGATTGGAAGCTTGGATCAAGTTGAAACAGATACTGTGTTTGATGCATCTTTACTCTCAAAAACTATAATTCGTTCGACAGTCGGTCATTTTAACATATAATGTTGTTGTAAGAACAAGTACATCTTCACATACATAACAAAAGCATCTTATTTAATTACTTCCGATAATAACCGATGTGAAAACGATAAAAGTTCTTTAATTTCATGCAACAACCGCTTCATTACAGAAACTTTTCTCTTCTTAACTGAAAATAACATGAATTCTCAAACTAGTAGTTGTTTATACAAATAATCAGACGAATAAGATTCTATCTTGAAATGATGATGCGTTTATTTCAGTCAATCGGTGGTGCAATAATCAGTGCCAAAATGGGTCGGGTCAACAACAACAACGATAATGAACCCGAGCCCGTCTGCTACGCGCATGTCGACTTTGCTTATACTGCTGTTAATGAGGACGAAATGAGGTTAATAACACTTTGTTAAATACATGTTATGTTATTATTTTTTATGTCATAAACAGTGACTGGTTAAAAACAAGTATCATAAATGATTATAAGCAATGCAAATAACCAATAGTAACTAGACAAATACAAAGTGTATTGCAGATGTAGACTTGTTAATGCTGCTTCACACGAACATGAAATGAGGTGATTTTGTCCGAATTTTCCTTGCTGATTACCCCCGTATCATATCAACTTCTGATACTACATGTTGATCACTTTATTTCCCAGCCAAACACATGTGAAATACGCACAATCTGTGGTGCTTGTCTAATCAAACTTTTGGCATGTTAGAGTCAAGTAAATGTTGTTAAATTCAGCCTTGCGGTTGACGAGTACATCGCCGTTCTCAACCGGGAATGTGAGGACGCTGGCTGGTGGCAGGGACGTAAGCTGGGCACCGGTCAGATCGGCGTGTTCCCCGATAACTTCATATCCGTTGTGCCCTTGGAAAAGGTGAGTTCCTTTCAACCAATCAGTGTTTGACCATTCGATTATAATCGAAGCGTAAAACACTAAAATCTAAGCATTCGTTAGGAGTTGAGAAACTGTCAGGGCGGATAATTTCATCTACTTTCGAATGCTGTCATATTATCTAATGTTTGTGCTTTTGTTCGTGTTCTATTATCTTGTATTATAATAACCGATCATCATAACCATACAAGTTCTAAAATTCTACGTTATCGGTCGAGTCAGATATTTCTGGGACGTGGTAAAAAAATTTGTTCATCTTATCCCAAATACCGTAATCTCGGTGTCGCGGTTAAACCCTTGAATATACGAGTCGACCTATAATGATGGATTGGTATGATTACTATATTGATGTGTTTCAATCAGGTTATGTACGTTTAGCATAAGTGCAATCAAAGCCAAAATCGATGCCCTGTTATTGAATATGGTTAACTGAACGAAGTTTTTATTTTGCTGGAGTTTTGTTTGAAAATGTTGACATGTTGACTCGTAATATGTGAATCGTAATATATGTGAGTTGGTGCGTTTGTCACGCGGGGCATTGATGCCAAACACTCCAACATTACTCTGACACATTTAGTCAACATTTTCATTACTGCTTTACAATTTGTGTTGTTGTAACGCTAATATCAGTTACTCATCACATCGCATAGCCTTTGATCTCTAACTGTAAAACTATTTTCTAGAGTCGTTGATTATACATAGATGTTCTTTTTCGATGTTGTTCGCTGATTTCAAAGTTAAATTTATTACCGTCTAAATGATGTTGATTTGTGGGTGGACACCAACGTACAAGGTACACGTATTCTTTGAAGTTGGATAGTTTAAATTCAAAGCACATGACGGTTGCAGTTTCTGATATCTGAAGTGAAGCTCGTGCCTTTCGAAACGCTTGAGCCTGACTGAACGAATCAGTGAGTCAGTGAGTGAGTGAGTGACACTGTTTTTGCGAACTAGCACCCCAGCCTCTTGTCCGTGCGGGTTCTTTACAACTTTGTTGTTTGAATTTTTTTTCCTGCGCGTTCCAATGTTCTATGGTAACGTTGAGCTTGGTGTTCTCCAGCTGAGGGTGATTAACGAGTTGTGGCCTGGCCGGCCACTAAACTTGTGAGACGAGCACAACATCGGTGTCTGTCCCCATCGCACGCTCAAACGAACTAAAAGTTGGCCTTCTTGTTCTGCTGTTTTTGTCTACGTTATTAGTATTCACTAGTCGTTGGCTAACTAAGGTTTTGGGTGTAAAATGGAGTGAACATGACAAAGCCCAGTTGTCATTTCTCTCTTCTCAAATAATTATTATGGCTTTTCTTTTCTTCCATAATGTAAATTAATAATTTTAGTTACTTTATTTTTATTCTGCACATTACGTCACGACTAACTTGTTAGTCATTTTCTGTGCCCTCTATATTACCTTAAATGGCAATAAAACCTTGGAATTGACCGATTCACATATCAGTTTTATAACAGTGAATGAAGGATCAGAAGGGTACTTAATGTTGGACATGTCGCTTTATTTTGGGTTGAAGTTGCACAAATGAATTTTTACGCGCTTTTAAAATCAAATGTTTTTATGGTAATCAGCTAGGCTTGAGGTTGGCAACGATTTTCAGTTATCAGTTTCGTTCGTTCACACACCATCTTGGTAAGCTGATGCTGACGTATTTTTTTAATTATAAATCAAATTGTTGATCGAAAGGTATCAATAAGTTTTATTGTGATTGGCTTCAACATATTATGTAGTGGTGGTGCACTTGTGGTTGTGTTATGGTATGGTTCGTCTAACTGCCCCCTCTTATGTGAGACCATCTCCATTCTGAGGGCTGTTGCTTACAACTTTTGCTAGTAGTTGTCCCATATGTACTACTGGCGGACTGGCCCAACCTACAAACAGTGGGCATCTTCCTAAACAAGGAGGAATTTGACAGAAACCAGACCATTTTATTTACACCTTCAGAAACAAACTTCTTTTTAAAACCGCCTTAGAGGGGGAATCCCTGTTTCCCTTTCCTTCTCGTCCTCTAGTGGCCTGTACCTTCTGCTTTTGGTTTTTAAACATGGTTGTTTGTGGTGTGGATTGGTTGTTTGTTGGCCGCTTTTTGCCATGTTGGTTCTGGTTCTCGGTGGTCGAACGCATCGCCCAACAAAATAGGCAGCAAATGTCGAATTCTCATTTCTTCGGTACTTTTATGGGATGGAGGAACTTGATCTCAAAATTATCAGTTCTTTTTTCAATGTGAACTAAGCTGGACTACATTTAGGCTGTTAGTGGTGCGCTGAAGAATGGGATTGGCAATGCCGGGGTGCGGGCGTTAAGCGCTTAGTCATCAATACTTATGTACATACATCTATGTTGCTGTTTTCTTGTAATCATAACATGATTGTGCTGCAAGTTGGTGCCAGAAGTATTGTATCTGTATGTTAGTCAGCGATAAACCAATTTTTTACTATTAGAGTATTGCTACAATTATTCATGTATTATGACGGTGTGTTGTCATTTGTCAAACGTAGTGGAATCAGTTCACAATTCAGCTCTTGTTTGTTGCTATCAAACAGAGTACAAAACGGTATGTACGTCTCTGCTTTGCATTCTTCTCTGTTTTGTTAAACTAGTCTATTTATTTAGTACTGTTTATACGCTGATATGTAAGTTGTTGTGTCATACAAACTTCTTTTCGCTCTTCCTCGCGTAATTTTAATCAGATGAATTTGTTCCTCAAATTGTGAAATCTTTGTAACTCCAGTTATCTTAATGCCGTGTCAGTGGGAAACTGTGCTCCCTTTGGACGTTTTGTATTGAGCCGTTGGGTTGGTATACATTCATATTTAGATGTACACGGTATATGTATTGTTGTGGCTGTATGTTGCAGTTAACATCGAAACTGTTAATCATTCCTCCCATGTTTTTCAGTACTTTTGGCTGTATTGTGACTAGTTTGAGTGCGTTTATCAAGGTTGCTATCGTTTTGTACCATCGGCACATTTAAGACAAGTTATGTATGATATGGATTGGAGCAAGTATTGAATTGATGCCAGCATGCCAGTCACAACATCGACGTAGTTTGGATGCCTCCTTGATTTTTATACGATTTTAGTTACGCTTTCATTGGTAGTCGGTTGAACGTTGATTTTATCTGTTTGAATTTATCTGCTAAATCAAGATAATTCATGTTCTAGTGTTTTATGTCAGCGATTAGTTGTGTTGCATAGACTTGGCGTTATCACTGCAATGTTTAACACGGGTGAACATCATTTTGGGCAGCTGCCGTTGCGTAGTAGTGAATGTAATGTATTGCTGGCAAACAGCGCTGGTACCATCAGCGGAGGA
This sequence comes from Daptonema setosum, assembly GCA_964036265.1. Taxonomy (NCBI): domain Eukaryota; kingdom Metazoa; phylum Nematoda; class Chromadorea; order Monhysterida; family Xyalidae; genus Daptonema; species Daptonema setosum. The sequence continues at coordinate 33,721,451 of OZ038443.1, forward strand.
GAAGGGGTGGCTGGCAAAGTGGAATTTCCCCCTCTTTGGCGTTTTAAAAAAATTCGAATTTGTTCCCTAAGGTGTAGGTAAAAGGGTCTGATACCTGCCGATTCCCCTCTTTGACGAAATTCCTCTCCCTTTGAGAATTTAGCTCGTGCGACAGTGGCTGGTACATTTGTAGTGGTGGGGCCATCCGATCCATGCTCGTTGTTTATTAACAATGTATATCATCTCCAGACTTATATAGTTATAAGATACCCTGATCTGATGATGGCATTTAATTCATCCAGGCAACTCGCTATGCACATATTTTGCTCAACCGCCTGTATCTATACTCTATCAAATTAGTGAGTGTTTGATTATTCACTAATGAATAAGTACATTCCATTCATTCTCCCTAAAGTGATCAAATGTATAAGAATGTACAGGTGATAATGGAAAGGCAATTTGTTTGATATTTAATCCGGTTGCGAAGGAAATTATTTGATGATCTTTGCCTTTGGTGTGTGTTATTGAAAGTTGAATGGTGTTGCGATGTAAACCGCCACTGTGCTAGTGCTATGATAAACAACCTTAATGTTCATGTTTGCGTTTACACATGTATTTATTTATAGGATGCACTGACGGATGTTCGCACGGGTGAATCCCGTCACTTTTCATTACATTTACTTTTAAAGAAAAGATCATTGTTGGGTTTTTTTTTTAAATTTACTTTCGTTATTTCGGTTTATAACGTTGCCGCTTCGTTCTCAGGATCCATGATAGATGTCGTCGCGCATCTTGTTTTTTTATATATACATATATTTGCAAGGTTTTTTACTCCTTCTGTAAATTAGTTTTTAGGATGCATGAACAGGGTGTCCCACTTAAAAGTCCGGTTTTGTTTTTGGTTGAACCTTTGCAGTGTTCGATGGATTTCCAAAATTTTTGCGCCATTCGAAAGACAATTCTTGAAAATTTTGTTTGCTGCAAACGAAACTGAATTCGGACATTTCTTCTGTTATTTATGCTAGTTATACGGAAGCACCCCATTTTGGCGAAAAATGAGGTTTTTTCCTCTACCTTTTCTTCATGTTTGATCTATAAATTAAACTTATAACGTCTTTCTGCATGTCAGACTACTTATATTTAGTAAGAATATCACAAATAATCATTTAATATTTTTAAAAAACCTAATGAACCTTTTTAAAAACCAAAATGAAGCCCTTTTTGACTGTTTGCACTAAGATTCCACATTTTGCGCAAATGCAAGAAATATCGAAAAATAGTCGCGAACAACAATCATTCACATTCTTTGGTCTACAATCAAAAGAAAATAAGCAGAAAAATCGGATCTGAAAACATTCCAATGTGAAATATTAGTTATAATTTTTCGGGAAAAAAACTGATTTTTTCATTGTCAAAATTAGGTGTCGTCGTGAAAATGGCGTAACTACCGATAAAATTTCTAAATTAAAATTTGTTGTAAGTAAAGCGGGAGTTATACTTCAGCGCACGGCGCACGGAGCACGGAGCACGCGTGCTCTGCACCGATTCCGGCGCACGTGCGCAGCGCACCGTTTCTATAGAAGGTGCGCGTGCGCTCGGAGAGTTATACTTCTTGAAAAAGTGATCTGGCGCACGCACTTTAAAAACTCATGGAAACACATTGAAATAAGAAATTTGGGTCGAACTAGATTGTTGGCAACTGCTGGTTCCCCGGAAAATTTTTTTCAGCGTTGAAAGAGGACCAAAAAGACATTTTACCAACCTGTGAAATTCAGGTGCAAACATGACAAAATGAGCTCTTTCTTCATGAAAACATGTTATCCCAGTTGTTTTAGTAACCTTTCAAACATACTTTCTCAAGTTCCGTAGAAAAAATTAGTTTCTTTAATTTTATTAAGACAGCGCACGCAAGAAAATATCAAATCATTTTGATTTTCAGCGCACGGGAACAAAACGAGGCAGCGCACGCGTGCTGGCGCACAGGCAGGCTGGTGCTCTGGGTGCGCGTGCGCCGGAAGTATAACCACTTTGGCGCACGCGGCGCACCCAGCGCGTGCGCGTGCGCCGTGCGCCGAAGTATAACTCCCGCTTAAACAAAAATTTTCAAAAATTGTCTTTTGAATGACTATTAAAATTTTGAAATCCGTTGAACACTGCAAAAGTTATGCCAAAAACAAAACCGGCTTTTTAAGTGGGACACCCTGTGCTTTTGGTGCATTATTTTATTGTTATTGTTGTAGATCATGAAAGTTAGCGCATTTTATAAATTAGTTATAGAAACCTTGACATTTTTTGCGTTTTGTTATGAGGTATTGTGTAGATTTGGTGCATTTTACAAATAAGTTTTGAATAGATGTAGATTTATAGCATTTTATGTCTTGCTGAATCCCTGAAGTTTCAATCTTGTAGTGTTGACTTAGTGGTTGTCATTTGCATAAGTATCAGTGAGCATTTGCATAAGCAGTAAACCTGGTTTTCTTTCAAGCTGTTTCAGTCATAAATGCCCACCTGTCCAAACATAGCATTCATATTTCACCGGGGAACGTTACATTATCGTTACCTTTTTGTCTGGTTTCTTATCTTCGTAAAGCATCTATTTTATCTCGGGTTATTTTCATTTAATTGTTGTTGTTACTACTGATAATGAAATGATTGTCTCCTGCAACCACAATGTAGTGCTTTTTCTGAGAAGTCGTTTCAAGTAAGCTTTGGAGAACATGTGCTTGGTTTCGTTGATAAACGATATTAATATTTGAACTTTTTTCGTGCTCTCAGTTGTTTTGAATGAGCGGCCCTCAAGTCATAAGCGAGTGCTTTCACCACTTACGTGTGATTCTGTTACCCAATAACTGAGTGCTCTATTTACCGATTAATTGATGTCAGCAATTTGATATCATGTTACGGCTCCCCTTCTCGTTTTCTAGTGAGTTGCGGCGCGGAACGCATCAGTTTAACGGGAATTGGCGTTACTTAAGTCGAGTGCGCTTTACCTGCTTTAACTGGTTGGTTGGCAACAACCACTGAAATACAACATTCCAAGTACAATTATCTACAAAGTTATCAACTTTTAATTCATTTTTTATGATTAGTTGCAATGGTCATCAGTTTGTGCATTTGCTTTTCTTTGGGCTTAATGGACGGTGATTTTAGTTATAAAGTGGCATGTGGATGAATGTATTTTTGTTGATGGCTGCCTCTGGTTAACCATCAATGCCCGATTAGTAGACACAGACACATTGCCCACACCACAAGCTAACGATAACGAGTGGGAAAAGTGGAATTCTCCCTTTTTGGATGTTTCAAAAAGTGAAAATTGTGCTTTGAGGTGCCGGTAAAATGGCCTATTTTCAGCCAAATCCCCTTGAAGGATCCTTACCTTTGAAGCTCTCGTCTGCCAGTGCCATTTCCATTTCACATATAAACGCACCCAGTTCTGTACTCTGCAATTCTGGGACTTTGCAATTAAATCCACCTGATTATAATTGGCTTACGGTTGTCCATCCACAAATGTGGGATGTTAGCCGTGTTGCGTGAACGTTGAGGTGTAATATGTAGTATATGTACGTTGCTGTGCGTAATAGCGCGTTATTAGGCAACGCGATCAACACTGCAACAGGGAATGCTGCATCTCAGTTGTGTTGCTTGTTGGCTTGCATTTACATGTGACCGAGTTACTCATGTTACTTTGGTTAACTTCAGATATCATAATCATTTGATTTCTCTAGCTCAGGTGAGTGGACAAAATTAAGTAGATCCATTAATAAGGCCTTCAGGGTTTTATTACCGTAGTAATAAAATATAGAGTTTTATGTGTCTTGTCTATGAGTTATATCGGATGAAATCCCGGTTAATAACCAACCTATAGGTCAACATATATACATATAAAGTCATATCATAAACATAATACACCGCTTGTTTGTAATCTGATTGTTGTGCAACCACTGTGGAATTCAGTAGTTCTACCTGGTGGGTCTTCTTTATATATATATATTCACTCATATGTGATCAAGTCAAACTCGATAGATCAGTTTTGTAGGTTCTGCAGTTATTAGTAAACAAGCAGCCAACAGGAGTTTCACAGAACGAACAAATGTTCTCATGAAAATTTCCTCCGTATATCGTGTATATTTAGTGTTATTGGTAACTGTGTAACTGGATCGATTGTCTTACTCTATGAATGTAGTGCATTGTTTTGTAGTGTCCGGTATGACCACATCAATTATGGCTAATAACCAGTGATTAGTTGGCCGAATACAAGATCCGGTTAATCACTATCGGGTTGTGTTCAACTAAACACCGTATCTCGCATTTATGCCGTATATTTAAAGATGTGTTTCACATGTATTTAATCTTATATATAATATGTTATAATGTTAAGGTACCAGAATCGCTGAGGCCCAGGCCCAAACCGGTCGTCCAGTCGGTGCCACCCGCCATTCCCAATAAACCACCGCCTATTACGCGTTAGTCTCATTACACTCACATTAGTTTATTTACTTTTATTTTAAAATTCGGCTTCTCGTATTTTTTGGTCGGCTTAGGTTTTACCACGCAGCCGGCAGGTGAGGGCGGATATGGTCACCCCATCTTGAAATTTTCAAAACAGGTAGAAAATCGAACCAAAAATGATAGGAATGATGTAAATACTGCTCATTTGAATTTCTTCGTCTAATTTTAGTTAGAGGCGGAAGAAGGTTGCAGGTCACCTGGAAACATAAAATATAGAGACCCCCTATTCCCCTGCACCCAATCCTGAATTAACTGTTATTACGAAACAAATAACGAATAAAAGTATTTCGATTGCTATTTTTTGATGTACAGTGTTGAAGAGTCCCAATCTTGTGCGCGCAGGTACGTTTGTTTAGGTTTATCGATGCCCAAAAAGCACCTGAATTTGATGTGCTTCTGGTTTGAATACTACGTTTTGATATCCACGTGTGATCATCATTTTTTAGTTTTTTTTACAAAACTGCAAATTGACAAGTCAGTGATCATCCGCGGGTTGTTACATTTCAAAATTTATAACTTGATAAGCCCGCTTAATTGTTTAAGCCATTTTCAGCCAACAAACCGAATCTTTCCAAAAGCGGTCGCTGTCTGACGCCGGATCCACCCAAATTTGCCCCAAACACGACGAACAATCAATCGAGTTCCCATAACGATAACCTCAAGTCAGCGGCATCGAGCAGCACCGACATGTTGAGCACGGCTGGATCACATGACCATAACAGTTGGCCATTTATACTCCAGTAGCTTAGTCGGTTGATTAGTAGTCTCAGTGTCGTCAGGTCTCGGGTTCAACTCTCGGCTGCTGACTTGTTAAACAGTGAATTTAGTAATTTTAATAATCAATAACTAATCTATTTGTTAGAACCTGACGATAAGTGAGAGGGAATAAAGGTAACCCTATCTTTGACTGTTTCATTATTATAACTGGCCGAAAAAAATTAATTATTAATTTCAAACAAACAGCAGTGAATCAAAATACACTTCGAAACAGCAGTGTAAATTGGAAAATCAATTGTTCAGTAATAGTTAATGTTATGTTAATGTTATCTATAAAATTAGTATTTGTAGATGTGGACAAGCCACGTCCGGTATCGCAGTTGATGATGCGATTCAAGAACGGCAGTCCGCCGATCATTCAAATGAAGCAGCCACCCGGGGCTGATGGTCGGGCAGACAACACCAACGGTTGGTTGGCTCAGTGGGTAACGGCGTGGAACACTCGTCGGTTCAACTCTTATCCACCAATGTAACTTGTGTCATTTTTTTGGTAACCTGTCGTTTTTCAACTGAACTTGTTTAAACGGACGAATTGAGCTTTTTTCAATCATATATGATAATACGGGTGTTCTACAAACATGAGTACAAATTAGAAATGCATTTGTTCGAAAAATCATACATGTCAAACGTACGAAATAACTAATTCATTGAGTGCATTGGTTCCAGTTCACCAGCGGTTTTATATCAGATTTCCATAAAATGAATAAACTCTTCATACAGTTGTATTGTAATGTGTTTGGTGTGTTCAGCGGATTCGAGCCGTCCATCGTCGGTGGTTCACCGTTCCACCAGCAACGTGACGGCGGGTCGAGCCAATCGACCACCTGGCAAACGACCACCATCACAGGCATTCCTTTCCAACATTAAAGAGGTTGAACTCACTACCGTCTTGTGCCACTTGCATCCGAATATTACTGTATATAAACACGTATTACAAAAAAATCACTCGGTCATCCATTGCTCGTTTATTATACCGCTCACTCACTCACTCACTGAGCACTCAGTGTATTTACGCACTCCCTAACTCTTTTGCTCAACCACTCCTTCACTCATTCATTTATGCCCAAGGCTCACTCATTCATTCACTCACTAACTCGCTTACTCCATCCATCGCTCACTCACTCACTGAACCACTCACTCACTCACTCCCTCACTCACTCAATCACCAAATTACTCACTCACTCACTCATTTACTCAATCACCAAATTACTCACTCACTCACTCACTCACCCACCACTTACTCAATCACCAAATTACTCACTCACTCACTCACTCACTCACTCACTCCCACACTCACACTGCAGCGCACTTCGGATGATAACAACGTGGACTCGTTCTTCACCACGTCGTCGTCGCCCACGTCCACGCAACCGCCACTTTCATCCGCCACTGCAGTACTCGATAATGGCGACGGTGATGTGGGTGAAGCGTCAAGTGGCGGATCCAAATCGTCATCGTCAGCCAACATGACCAACGGTCTGTTTCTGTTGGCATTTGTTTGTGTGACCATGGTTTTGTACAAGATCGGCTTGTTCCCATAACACGTCACACAAACACGCCTAGTTACGACAACAAATATTGTATTCTCTCTCGAACACTATACTGACTGAATGTTTCCAGAATTTATGTGCTACTATGATATTTCAATATATTTCGTGCAATAAGATAAGACCGAATTAATGTTGTTTTATTTTTGTGTGATTGAAAGTAGGAATGGAGCAGCCAGTAAGTGTATAAGTAAATGTAAAGGGTGAATTTAAGTAAATGTATAGGATGAGCATAAGTAAACGTAAATATAGGATGAGTGTAAAAGTAAATGTATATGGTGAGTTGAGTATTATAGGTATGGGTTGTCAGTGAGCGAATGCCAGTGTCGATTGAACGAGTGATCTAACACAACTAATTAAGTATTGCTTTATTTAGCGTGTTAACTTCCCGCACGTTTGCGAGTTATTATGTTCAAGAATCAATACACAAAATCGTGAAGTGAACCCAATGTTTCGCTAGATTTCAGATTCAAAATTGCATAACTGACTTGTACTCTAACATTTTGCAGCTTCATCATTATCATCATCAACAACCAGACCATCCAGCACTGCAACAACAACAACACCCTCGCATCTCAACAATAACAACAACAATGTATCTCCCAAACCTACTGTAGTTGCGCAACCCATTTCGAGCAAGCCAACCATATCATCCGGTCCTTTGCGGCATGACACAAACAGCAGCAACAACAACAACAACAACACCAACAACAACAACAACATTGATTCATCTGCATCAACGTCCTCTTCAACAACAGCAACACCAAACCTGACGTCACTTCGATCGACCAATGTAGCCAATGTTTCACCGAACATGTCCAGTGTGACGACCACGTTTGATGCATCAAACTCGGCGGCAATACCATCGACGTCAAACCCAACCAACTTTGGATCGACGAGCACCGTGACGCGCATCGAGTATGACGCACTGCGACGCGAGTTTGACGCATACAAACTCACGACTGAAAGACGCATTGCTGAGCTGATCAGGCGTATTGAAGGCCTCGAGAAACGATAATCCAACCTGTATATATACATGTACATATAGTCGAATGTGCTTTACTGTTCCACGATAACTTGTTGGTGCCGTCTTCACTTCTTATTTATTTCAAGCTATAGCAAAAATAATCATGAGTGAGCGAGAGGGTAAACTATATGTTTTGTTCGCAGCCGAACCGATAGGAATTCGTTTATTATAACTCGAAATTAAATGAAAAACGAGCATTCCATTGACAATTTATTGTTGAGCAGTTGTTCATTTTCGACTATAAATGTTGACACCATAAGTGTATACTAAAGTCAGTGTATACTAAATGTTATGTATACTTGATGTATACTTCCTGATCTGTACTTAATTTCACACTGCAAGCATGATCACTTTATTGTCATTTTCTTCAAAAATCAATTTAACTAGTTTTTTTACAATGATGGTTGACAATTTTGAGCAACCACAGCCTGTCCAACATTGATGTGTTTGATTTCCACTAGTCCAAGTCAGGCTAGGAACAAAGCAGTGATATGTTTGCAGTTGAAATCAAAGTGCTTGTGTGCAACCGTCTTGGTTTAGAAAGTATAGGAAGCCACTCTTTCAGTTTGCATGTAAAACATGCGAATATTGTGATCGACCCCCGATGCAGGAATGTGCGTTGTGTGCCTGTGTTACTTATTATTATTATATATGTATATGCACTAATTACTGTGTTAACCAACTAAACTCTGCTTGCTAATCGTGCTCGGTGCATCTCTCTCAACCCAAACCTATTCATTCATTCATTACCCGTTTCATCACGATTATTGGCCTCTTTCTGTTTTCACTCAAAACCTTAATTGCCTGAAAGTTTACTCAAAGTCGGATAGTTTGTTTCTTGATTTTATCTGATGCGATAAGCCGGTTTAATAGGTCTTTAATAAAGTGTAACATGTTCGTTTACACTTTACAAAGGAATCTAACTGGCAGTCAATAATGCCACCCACTTGGCATTGGCACTTTGGATGTACCACTTCCCCCCACAAACACAATGTGAAGGCGAGGGTAGCATATCCCTCTACAGGTTTTTTGGATGTAAGTACCCTCTTCCTTCCCCAATTCAAAAAGTTCGCAAATTTTAAGATTTTTTTAAAGTTTTTTTAAATAAAAAATATATAAAGTTTTGATTACGTATTACCTAGCTTTCTTGTTTTTTATGGTTGATAAATATTGTTGTAATTGATCTATTGAGCTGCAACATTCGCCTTCAAATCGTTTCAATGCGTATCCAGTTATGCTTCTTTCCAAGTGCAATATGTTATAATGTTATCACTATTTCCAGTAAGCCGACTTACTTAGCCACCCTGTTTTCCCGTCAATCCATGAACTTTTCTAATTGCAGAGTTTATTATGCCACTGTCATAGTTCTTATTTACTTTAGTGAATCGATGAATATCTGTCCGAAATTTTTTATAATGTTGATTTTCTTATGGCAACCTGGTGTTTAATCATGCTTAGCTCGACGTTTAATCATCCAATATAAAGGATTATGAGACATTGGCAGTCTGTTTTTTTGATAGTTTTTAGCTGCAACCATGATAACTGTTAATGCAATACTTTATATTATATTGGTGCAACCCTGTGTGATTGCAACGCCAAACCTACATAAGTACACACAGTACCACGTATTTCAATATTTAGTTGGTTTCGTTTATATCAACTTTCAACTTCATTCAGAATTGAATGGAAGGTATACAGGATTTTCGTCCATTATGGTAGAAAAGGCTCAGTTCACAGAATTCGTAACTTTTGGTTAGTTACATTATGCTTCCGGTAAATTGCTGCTGTAAAATCATGTTTTAATCTGCACCGAATTGCCTTGCGTCAGCAGTCAAAAGTAAAATATCATCTCGTAAATGGACACTGTTTTACAAACCGTAACTGATTTCGCCCAATATCATAGGAAAATGGTTAATATACATACATATGCCTGTTATTCATTGTTTCTCCAAAAAATCAACACATTGCCTAATTTGATTTCCAGATGTGATTTTCTTTTTTCGTCTTATAATTTTATTATTCTGTTTGCGTTTCCAATCTTCCTGCAGTTTTTCTGTCCGTTATTAATTGATGCAAAAACAAAATATATTCACTCTGGTGTGCTTTTTTGTTATTTAAAAAATGCAATGTTTTTCTAATGTATTGTATACATGTTATCATTCATGTTTTAAAAATACAATCACTATATTTTGTATGATCATTGAACAAAGTGCTTACCAATGCAAGTGTACGCGCACACGGTAAAAGCTGTAAATAAAAGCGATTATATTAAAATTGATAAGTCGGATTGGGAAAGTAAGTATTTATGTGGTTGATAACACCATTCAGGCATCAACTGGATACAAAAATGAGTATTTATGTGGTTGATAAACTCCATTCAGGCATCAACTGGATACAAACATGAGTATTTATGTGGTTGATAAACTCCATTCAGGCATCAACTGGATACAAACATGAATAAACAATATAGTTTTGTCATATAGTTGATTATTTAGATCGAGCAATCATATTCTATGTCGACCACGATGAATTATGGTCTATGGCTTTTTATATCTCTAATGATATTTGCACATTAATTGTAATAACAATCAAGATGTGATGTTATTAAAATGGACGAGTATAGAATTGAACAAGATTAAAGTGTCCATGGTCATATTTCTGAATATAAAATGTACAGTATTTTGGCACAGATCATAAAGTAATGAGCAGTGGTCATTCTGCCTCCCCGCAGTCGATCGTTAACGTGAATGTAATGGACCCACAAATGGATGTGCTAAAACAGGCACCATCTGAGAGTTCCCTGCCCTCCTCCAATCCGGTGGCGGCGAGCGGTGACAACGTGGCAGCGTCCCTGTTGCATCCACGTATTTCATGGCGCAAATCAAATACACCCGAGTCGTCTGGTACAGCTGGCGGCACCAACGTTAATGACACCAACACGCCAAGGAAGAAAAGTTAGCGACCTTTAAAAACTTGTTTCTTTTGATCTCACTTTACTGATATTTATAAAAATGGTAAGAACATGAATAAGGTTTATTTGATATGCTCTCTTTGGCGTACTTACCGCCAAAAATGGAAGTTCTTTATATAATCCGGAAACTATAATTAATAAACAAACTGGTTATTGATTCTACCAATCCAACTATCCAATTTTGCGTAAATTCGTTTTGTATTGGAATTTGTCAAAAAAACGAGTCCCACACCGTCGCATACCTTTTTTTAGTAAATAATAAACGTGTGTATAACTTGCTTTTATGTGAGAAAATGTTCATCTTACGATATAATAAAATAATATTGATTGGTTTGCTACGTCTACTGTATGTATGTATAGTGTTGTGTCCGTTGCCGGGCACTTTGTACAAGTCTTAGGCTGGTGCACATGCAAATCAAGTTAGTGGTCTGGTCGGGCACATAATGCCATGCTCAACTCACACTCTGTTCTGGCTAAACGCGCACACATTTCACTAACATACCATGTAGACAAAACAACTAGAGTTCCTAAGCGGTTTTTGTTCATTCAATCCGTTCAAGTATTTTTTCATTGTTTTTGTGACCGCTATATAACTAATTATAATCAATTTTATGCCCATGTGACTCTTGTTGGATGTGTTTATTTCAGGTGGGTTTCTGTTTCGTTCTGGCAGTTCAGCGGTGGAGACGGGCATGCGTAAAGCCACATCGCCCTCAACTCAAATGCCCGAGTTGACATCATCACAGGTTATGACACTTGACGTTAGCATAACCCAATCGTTAACATTGCCGATCACAAACCCAGTGATCGACGGTTCAATATCTAATCTACCTACATAAATACAGGGTGGCCCAAAAAGGTTGCGCGTTTGAGCAGCTACTGTGATAGTTGTAGACAAGTCATGGCTACTTTTCACCTCGTTGTTGTTGATATTTTAAATTTTGTTAGCTTGTGTTTTATTTGTATTTACCATTGTTTTCATGTTTGTAGGCATTGCTGTGTTCATCGGCCAACCAGTCTCATCAGAAGATGTCGTTGAGCAACCGGTTTGCAGCGTTGCCGACCCCGTTGTCGTTCACCAAACGTAGAGCCAGCAGCAGCACGGCTGTGGATCATGCTAAGGTTAATGGCAACTTTGTCCAATCCTACTGTAAAACATTGCTAAAGTGCATGTATGCTTTTTCTTTTTTGTCGCCAAGGCTCTATTTATCATGATAATCGGTTAGTTAATCAACATGCGTACAGAGATCATAGAGTCAGGCATAAAAACGTTTCATTGGAAAATGGTAGTTTTTTTGGTGTTCATCGGGATAATTGAGTGTTTTGATTTCGAGCTATCCATATGAACTGGTAATATTAAGTTTTATACGAAACGAATGTTTGTCTAAAAATATAGAAAATCAATGAACAATCTACAGAAACGTCAAAACTTTGTTTAGCCTGTGAAATGTCGACTCTGAGAATGGGGGACAGGGTAAAATGACAAGAACAACATAATTTATAATTTTTAGTTGACGACCCGATCGCATCGTACGACCCCGTCACCGACCACCGAGCCAACGTTGCTGCAACGGCTGTCGTCGATGGTGCATCGATCGCCATCGCACTCATCAAATGCCATTAACACCAGACTTATTGAGGAGGAAAATGATGAACTCACTGGTTGGTTGGGTGCACAGATTAATGAACCTACTGGTCGACCTTTAACACTTACATAAATAACCCTTTGTAGTTGAATTTTTTTTAATGAAGCAGCTTTCATGTGGGTGATTTAGCATTTTTTTAGGCAACTTGTTTTTTCCAACGCTAACAAAAACTACATTTCATGATCGTTATGTGATTGACAGCGATTTCTTGAAGATCTTGAATAGACTATTACCTGACCTGAATAATAAATGTATGTACATAACATATATATGGTGATGGCATTGTTGTAGCTCGCGGTGACACACCAGAAACGGCATCACTTGACCGTCCAGCAACCATCGGTGCTGCCCGACCCGATCTTCGGTCACTCGAGTTTATGCCCACCGATGCATCGACACCCAACAGCGCCGTCAATCCATCGCCCCTGACGTTGACCAGCCCCGGTTTCGTCGATTCACTCTCACCACAAAATAAACTTGGTTCGATTCTCTATATCATTACTTTATTTGAGCATATTGTTATGTTTTTATTCATTCCTGTAAACACACCTCTGATCAGGAACGATGGTGCCCTCCTTGTATATTTTAATAGTCTAAAATGCGATATACTGATAGTTGATCAATATTCTCAAAACATCACAAATAATGGTCGATTTGATAAGGGTTACATTCAGCAGAATCTGGTGTTTCGATAATTAAACGATTGAGTACAATACTTGCTGAGCTGTGTTACTGATTTTAATTTATTTTTAATATTCGTTAAAAAAAATTTAGTGTAATGGGCACCAGAGTCATTCGTTATCTAATCTATTTCACTTGACGTATATTTCGTAGGATTTTGTATTTTCTGATCATAATTAGTGTCGTATAAATATGATTACTCTTGACTCCCTATCGGTTATGGTGCGGCTCGTGGTGCTGCTATTTTTGACGGGTCACTGCACTGTTATAGGGTTAACAGACTTTTCGGGTGTTCAGGTGGCTTGTTTTGCAACCATTTACTAATTTGCTGTCTTCTGTCAGAGTGCAACCAATTTATGTAATCATCACAAACTCAAAACATTTCACGCAAAATATATTCATATAAGACCATCGGTTTTATTTCTAGATTATCGATAACACCGGAAGAAAGAACGTGAAATGTATTTGTAGTTTGGTTGTTTAAAGGCTTAGACTTAGTTTTCAGTTAATTGTAGCGCATTCATTTTTTTATTTAATGTAACCCGTTTGATGCATGTGATATGGTATTGGCTATGTACATGTAGTACTAACCATCGTGTTGTATACTAATATAGTTGTTTATAGTTGTTTATAGTTGTTGTTGTTGTAGTTGTTGATCTTGTTGTTGTTGTTGTTGTTGTTGTTGTTGTTGGTTCCCATACGTACATCTTAAATAGAATGCAAGAGAAGTTGATGTGCTTGTTAGTGACAATTGATGGTGCGTTGTGTTTAATAGATAAACGATGAAAGTATGTATTAGTATATATTATTATGTATTATATTGTATCAGTATGTATTATTTTCTGCATTTCCCGTGAGTTTATTCAACTCTCCGGTCACTACGAAAACACTATTCAGATATGGTGTTAGTGTGCCTCGATAGCTTCAGTTCAGTTAATGGAGAATTCCAAGTAAAAAAATTCGCCAACTCTAGTCACGGCCCTGCACGATTCCCTTAAAGCCGTACTGGTCGTTGTTTCCATAACCGAACCATATGATTCGCAGTCTCGTTCTGTTCTCAATATCAAGTACATATCTACTAACCACTTATTATCCATGTATCTTAAGTACATATCTACTATCCACTTATCCATATGTATCTCAAGTACATATCTATAATCACATGTATTGTTCCTTGTTCCAATGATTACTTCAGTCAAGCTATCGCCATTTCCTGCTTTAAGGAAAAACATAGTTTGAAGTTTGAATGTGGTTGTGTCGGTTGATTGGTTGCCGTTAAACCTCTTGATTAGCTTAAGCCATGACGAATACCACTCAAGGGTGTTTTCGTAGTGACCCGAAAGTTTTATAAACTGACGGGCAATGGCAGAAAACCCAGAGCAGGTTGTGTGTCTCAAGTCAGGTTTCGAACTTGGGCCACCAGTTTCCGAGGCTGGCGCCCTACGCACTAGACTAGACAGGCGTCAAAAACGGATGCCACCGAGTCCCATCCCACTTGTCACTATACACATTCCATATCCATCCAATCATGTATATGTATCATTCACTTCACAGTTGTGTTCAGCGGTAATTTACTAGCTTCATTTCATCTACCAAATCAGAACTTATAGGCGATTTGCCTTCACCTTTCCGAAAGAACGGCTTTTTTCAAACGGTCAAAAGGGGATTGTACTTGCTTAAATAGTACAATGCATTTGACTTAAAAGTTTACTATTCGTAACAAATGTGAAATTTTTTGTTTGTGTTGTGTTGAGACTGACAACCAGGGTTTGGTAAATAAATAAAATTAAAAAAGGGAATTTACATTTTTTAAATATTTTTTTATTATTGGTAAAATTATAGAAATTTTAAGGAACAAATTAGCTGCGTCTGCGTGAATGAGTTGCAAATAAATCTATCAAATTTTTAATTTACCAAACCCTGCTGAGAACAATGGTGTTCGGTCATCTGAGTGATCCGCCACTGCTGGACTGGACGGCAGTACCACCAACAAACACACGTCTATTCTGGCTTACAGTCACTTCAAGTTATTACGGTAATACGCTTGAGATGAACCAGCCAACGGTAAGACCATTTGCATACACACAATTCACATTTTACATATGAGAAAACTTATACGGCAATTTGAATAAATAATTGAGCATAGTGGAATGAACGATTTCGTGGCCGAATGAATAGTTTGCTGGTTCGCTACTGAAGAAACTCAGGTACATGTCATTTGCATCAACCAGCCAACTGCTGTATCGCCAGAAAAACTTTACCTGCAGCTCTGGACCTACACCTTAGTCAAACCTTTTTTCCGACTATTGACGTATTCCTTCAGTTTCAGTTTACTTTTATTTTAAAGCCAACACACAGATGTTATGATAAATATCTTACTGCCCGAGAAATAGCTGCCTGTTGGGAGTTGGTATGTCGTAAAATGATGTTATGATAATGGTATGTTAATGGATTGTTGGAGTGGACGAGCATATGCCAGCAACGTGCGACTTGAGTTGATTGGTCATTTCGTGCTGTATGTACTGCGACATCCACTTTACTGCCATCAGTTGGCCATGAATCCAATGGTATGTATATCCAGCAGTCAGTCACTATGCTCGTAGCATTCTGCACATTTTACACTTTGTTTTTTAAGTGATTTTAAGAAGATACCAGTATTGCGGTTGCTTTCCCGAATTTAACGGTAGTAATTTTTGTTAATAGGTTATACGTAATAGTTGTATGAAGATAATCGAACAGGATATTGCGTATAGTTTTGAATGAACTTACAGTTTCTCCCGCTATGGGAAACAAAAGCACAAGTGACTGCGCCAAAAAGAAGTCTGGCCACGTGATGGCGCACTTGTTGGAAGAATGCCCCTCTATGGCATATGGTGCTCGTGCCAAAGACAATTGTGCCACCACTTGCTCACATTAAACATACATACATAGTTTGGCATTGGTTTATAGGCTGATTCCCTGTTTGCTTGTTTACAAAGCTTTGGCCAAGTAAACCTGCGATCAATAATAGCCGATTATAAGCCGTTTGCTATGATATAAGAACCGAAATCTGATCTGGCGTATAGCCGAATCCAAAACTCAACCATAAACTTTTCCCGGTGATGTATTATTGTATTATTATAGGATGGGAGCGAGCACCGAGCACGTTAAGCCGATTTATATTTTCATGTGGTTCGGTTTCGACTCAGTTTGTTCCCTGTGCAGCCGTCAAAATATCATTGCCCATATTCCTGTTCAAATAATAACTTGTTCTGCTAATGTATGTGTAAAATTTCGGCTTTCTATGGATTTTCACCGGAGACCAGCAATATTGTTATAAATGAGCTTATGACATTTATTAACCTCAATACGGCAAGTTTAACATGCTGCACAACGTATCGTTGCTATTCAAAACACTTGGGTGCAACGTCACAACGTCATAAGTGAGTCACATACATACACTTTGTCGCCTGTCTAGTCTAGTGCGTAGGGCGCCGGCCTCGAAAACCGACGGTCCTAAGTTCGAAACCTGACTAGAGACACAGATCCTGACGCGTTGCTCTGGGGTTTCTGCCATTGCCCGTCAGTTTATTCAACTCTCTGGCCGCTACGAAAACACCATTCTGATACGGTATTAGTGTGCCTTATAGCTTCAGTTAATGGAGAAGTCCAAGTAAAAAAAAATGTTATTGTGATGCATGGTGCTGGTTGTGTCTCGTCTATAACTACGGTCCATACTTTAATAAGTGTCACGCAATGTACGCTGTTATTATATATTTAATACGAATTACAATGCACTGTATCCAGTTGTACTTTTATCTGTTCATAAAAACAGTCATGTTAACCTGTTAAAATGAGGTAGAAACATTTATTACTTTTCATATGTGTGGCGTCATGGGCATAAATATATATAAATTTAATCGTGAGAGGTCCGGATCATGGTTTTTGCTGTGAGCAATCATCAGGCCGACCCTCACGTTTACTATTGTTGCTAAGCGTGGAGAATTCGGGCTGCCATCATCATCAATACACTAAATTTGTTGGCCAAAGTACATACCTGTTTTAATTTGATATTTTCATGTCGGATTAAAATTGGATTTTTCTGTCGAGATAAAAGAAAATGAATTGATTAGTTTGAATCGGATGCACGGACAATACCTGTGGTCTGAGCTTTGTTTCATGTTGCGTGGTGACTATCAGCCGCTTTCAACACATTCAACCGTTATTATGTGTTGCCAGTTTTGATGTATTTATAACGGATTTGCGTGCACAGGGTGTCTTGTTAACAAAACTTGTTTTTATGGAACCGTTACTCACATAAGCAATGTCTTTGACAATGTTTTCCTAGTGTCATGTCATGTGAAAAACAATTTTTTTGGAAACTTTGAACACGCGCCAAATTCAGTTTGAATAAAAGTTGCGCGCCAAAAGCATTTATGACTGTGACAAGATACCATGGCTAGGCTACATTCACATTGTCAATTGTCATGGATACTCGATACAAACCAAACCACTGTCCTCCTATATAATTTGTACTATGAAAAAGTTCTTGCCCTGATCTATCGGAGATTGTTAAAATCAATTTTTGCTTCGTAAAACTTGTAGGAAAACAATGCATCTGTGTTCGGTAACCTGTGTATTGTATGTGTTTATCGCAAAGAGTTGGATTAATTGGATAAGGTTGGATGGTGTTATTCCAGCGATCGAGCAAAATAACGAGTTCATTATCTATTAGATTCAGGGGTGGGCCGGGTTTTTTGGCGTTTTGCAGGGGGCGGGGGGGATAGCCGACAGAAAATCCCATCCTACCCGACCTGTCCAAAAAGTGGGGGAGGGGGTAAGGTCGGGCATAGGGGGGGGGGGGGGGGGTAGAAAAAAAATTCGCATAAAACGTTTGTTTTTTGCTTGTTTTTGCTAAAAAAATCTTCTATTATAAGGTATAAACAACACATACCGGTTTTTTTCAGGTTTTAACCAAGAAAATTGACCCAGAAAACGTGTTTCTTCGAAAAAAAATTCTCACAGCCAGAAAATTTAAAAAAATGAGCCTCAAAATCGAGGTTTTGAGGTCGATTTTCTCAAAAATTTCGAGTAGGGGGGGAGGGGGTAGGCGACCAAAATTTTTGTCTAGGGGGGAGGGGATAGGCTACCCGCCGACCCTGGAAAGTGGGGGGGGGGGTAAACCCCTACCCCCCCCCCCCCCCCCCCTGCGGCCCGCCTCTGATTAGATTTATGCATTTTACTGTGATTAGGTTTGTTACTGCAACATTACCGAAATTGTCCTCGTGAATCGAAATAGGATTCATCTTTTTTCCGTAGTTTGAAATCAGTCGAATCGAAGCACAATTCAAGTTGAAGTACATAGTACATACTTGCAGATTGGTCAATCAACGTTGATTAACATCCTGATATGCCATATTACCAATGCCTTCGGTATGTTCTATATTTTGGAATCGTTTTAAATTAATAATATCTAATTTAATAGGGTGTGTAATGTTCAGCTTAACTCTGTGTTTGGTATAACAAGCATGTGAAGTAGCGTGATCTAATAGTATCTAATGATTGCAACCTGAATGGTTGGACGTGTTGGTGAGTGTTGTGGCTAAGCTATCGGTGCCTACTAACAGTAACAGTTTGTCATTATGAACAGTACTTGCCTACTAACAGTAACAGTTTGTGAACAGTACTTGCATACTAACAGTAACAGTTTGTGATCATGTAAAGTACGCGGCAGACAGATATGGCATGACATAAGGTAATATCCAATGATCTCCGTTTGCTACATGTAACTGTAATGTTTGCCAATGTGTTTGTTGTATACAGTAGTATTGCATGTGTGTTTGTTTGTATTGTCATGTGTTTGTGTTCGTGTTTCAGCCCGTCCCACTTCACTGATTCCGACGTCTGCGTCAACGTCGCGTCGCCCACTTCGTCATCTGCAAGTCACCAATAATTATAATACCTGGGGCCGCATACCGTACCAGCAACGACTCAGTCTATCTGGTCTGCAACCGCTGCAAACACCGCTGATTCTGATGACCAGTCCATTAGGTGGCCCTGGTGTAGTTGGTGGCCCCGGGCAGCAGTTTCTGATTAGACAGGTGCCGCCAGCCAGGATGGACTCGTGTGCGTCCACAAGCACGATCATCCAGTCAGCATTTGCGACAACACCGGGCATGTCAAGTCCATCACATGCGAGTGCCATGGAACAGCACATGGCACCACGCACTAGTCCACCCGTGTTGGGTGCCGCCAGCCACAC
>OZ038443.1:33741028-33758546 GCA_964036265.1 Daptonema setosum
GTAAGTTTGATGTGATCAAGTGTTTTAGCAAAAGGGAAAAGATTAGCAAAATGATTAACGTTCACTTATGTACAACCAGACGTTTCATGGGTACATACTTTATGATGCATCTGTTTCTCATTATATAAATAAATTGCTGTCTGTTAATTGCAAAACCTGAAATCTCAGAATCGCGAGCAGTGAGGGATACTTTGATGTCGAACAGACTACGTGGCAAAGTGGATGCATTTGTGACGATGCACACTTACAGCCAGATATGGATACATCCGTACGGACATAGGGTCAGGGACTACCCTTCGGACAAAGATAACCTGGTTCGTTGTGTTGTTGTTGTTGGTTGTTTCTGTTTTTGTTGTTGTTGTTGTTGTTGTTGTTGTTGTTGGTTGTATTTGTTGTATTTGTTGTATTTGTTGTTGTTGTTGTTGTTGTTGTTGTTGTTGTTGTTGTTGTTGTTGTTGTTGTTGTTGTTGTTGTTGTTGTTGTTGTTGTTGCTGTTGTTGTTGTTGTTGTTGTTGTTGTTGTTGTTAATGTTGTTGTTGTTGTTTTTGTTATTGTTGTTGTTGTTGTTGTTGTTGTTGTTGTTGTTGTTCATGATTTTATTATAGAAACGACTGGGTGACAAAGCTGCTCTTGAATTGAAAAAACTGTACGGTACAGAATACATCGTTGGAAGTGGAGCGGATACATTATGTTGGTTCACGTTTGATTGATATGCTTTCCACAACACGACATTCATACATATCTCGACTTACCACTTTACAAGCAAATTTTTACAATATATTGTATTTCGATAAGAAAGGCACTCTAGACAGAGTTGGCAAAAAAACTCTAGCAAAAACTGATCAGGCGTTTAAAGGTGACACCCTGTACTTCTGTATTGTTTGCAGATCCGGCTGCCGGTGGCTCGGATGACTGGGCCAAGGCTGTGGCTGGTGTTAAATACGTATACTTACTTGAACTTAGACCCGACGACAGACGTTCGTATCACTCACTCACTCACTCACTCACTCACTCACTCACTCACTCACTCACTCACTCACTACTCCTTCACTCACTCACTCACTCACTCACTCGCTCACTCACTCACTTACTCACTCACTCACTATCTCACTCACTCACTCACTCACTCACTCACTCACTCACTCACTCAATCAATCACTCACTCACTCTCTGACTGACCGCAGAATGGGACGGTTTCATCTTGGACGAGTCAGAGCTGATCCCAACGGGTCGTGAAACGTGGGCGGGTATAGCGGTGGTGGTCGAGCAAGTTATGAACGATCACGGAGTCCAACTCAGAGGTAATCCGTTCAGGTAATCACGCTGCTTGGCTTTAACACGTAACACGGCACTAACTGGCCGACTATTTCACTTAACATCGTTCGATCTGTCTAGATTAGTGCACGAAGGAAACAGTTATTGAATAGTGCATGAATACAAACCTGAGCAGCCCAGAACCAGAAGAAGACATGACTCAATACCCTGTCCTTATTAGTACAAACCTAAACGACACATGACACAATACCCTGCCCTTTCTAGTACAAACCTAAACGACACATGACTCAATACCCTGCCCTTTCTAGTAAAAACCTAAACGACACATGACTCAATACCCTGCCCTTTCTAGTACAAACCTAAACGACACATGACTCAATACCCTGCCTTTTCTAGTACAAACCTAAACGACACATGACTCAATACCCTGCCCTTTCTAGTAAAAACCTAAACGACACATGACTCAATACCCTGCCCTTTCTAGTACAAACCTAAACGACACATGACTCAATACCCTGCCCTTTCTAGTACAAACCTAAACGACACATGACTCAATACCCTGCTCTTTCTAGTACAAACCATAAAGGACACATGACTCAATACCCTGCCCTTTCTAGTACAAACCTAAACGACACATGACTCAATACCCTGCCCTTTCTAGTACAAACCTACACGACACATGACTCAATACCCTGCCCTTTCTAGTACAAACCTAAACGACACATGACTCAATACCCTGCCCTTTCTAGTACAAACCTAAACGACACATGACTCAATACCCTGCCCTTTCTAGTACAAACCTAAACGACACATGACTCAATACCATGCCCTTTCTAGTCCAAACCTAAACGACACACTAGATCCCCGCTAGATCAAGTTATAACAGTACCCTCTTCGTGGAGTTGATTTTCGGTGAATTAGCAGTACTGATCATCGTAGTGACATCGTAAAAGTACTATTGACTTTCCAGAAAATAAAGTTGGAGTGGTCTAAGTGTAGCCTTCGTGAGTGACCTGATGAAACCCTTTTGACTGCATCACAGTTGCATCACAATTTCGAATATAAATAAGCATGTTCGTCGGTGTGTCTGTCACTATTACCGTCATGTGTTACTGTCCCTCTGAGACCTAAAAACGTCAATCCACTACTTTTTTTTACTCATTACCACTTCACCACTTCACTTTTATCACTGATTATAATACTAAAATGATTTTTTTTTGTGTAGCCCCTGAGTAACGTACATAGTCGTGTTCTACATTTCAGGTAAATTATTTATTCTTGCTTTCTATTAACGATAATTATGTGTATTGTCCTTCAATGCATGGCTTGGCTATAATACTCTAAGATAATAAGCTGAAAACTTTTAATAAATGATATAATTTACACTATATATCATCCGGCATGAACTTTTGCACACACTGGAGGAACGAAATGTGCAGTTCAACGCTCTCTACAACGTTCCCAAGAGTAGAATTCGTTCCTTACGGTTCCTTGCTTCAAAACTGTTGAGACCACCTTCTTTAAAAATATTCTCCTTTCTAAACAAGAAAAAGCTGCCAAACACTTGAAGTGATATTTTTTACACAAGTTTCATTTTCGCTTTTGCACTGTTGTCCAGTTTGATTAGGCAAACTTTGTGCATATTAGTGAAGTAAACAAAAGCATGCGATTGTGATGCACGCCGTTTCATGCCATTACACCATGTCTCATTGCATTCCATTGCAGGGGATGAAAAGTCAGCCTCTAGTCGTCGCAGCAGCAACAACAACAACAACAACAACAACAACAACAACAACAACAACAGCAACAACTCAGATGACGATGGTTTTGGTGATGGTCAATGCTCTGACCGCAGGTACGCGTGCCGTCGCTGGTACGAAAACTCGGCGGATATTTGCGTTTCATTAAAGTTCTTTATGCGACAGGAATGCGCACGCACATGCAAGTTCTGCTCTTAATTTAGTTATCATCACACACATTGTACACAACACAACAAACAACATATCACTTTTCAAACAGTGGTTTAGAAGATTGCGACACACCGGTCGTACAACGTGTGTGCGTGCAGTTCTCAATATGCCTTTTGCTATAATTGGTACTGGCATTGTACAGTAGGTGCTGCATCACAGACTACAGTACTACAATACTGCATTGACAACATTGGTGTTATCAATACTCGTGTTGCTGTCAGTACTGTTGCTATTAAGACTAATGATCAAAAACCAATTGTGCTGTTAGTATCAAAGCCATTAATTTCAGTCCTATTGATGTTAACAGTTATGCTATTTGTGATCATGATTTTGCCAATATGGTATTGTATTGACCGAATGTTCAGAGCTGCACTCAGTAATCAGGACTGGCATGTGTATATTGCATTGCTTTGGTAATCATCCGTGGTTTAATCGAACAACTATTTCGTGTTTATTTTTCATCAAACATCAGTACATTTTCAAAGTTTGGAAAAATAACTGACTGGTTGCGATTGATAACTGCTTGTAGTTGTTGTTGCTCTAGCCAATTATTAACAATTCATAGTTGTTTTTACTGCTAGCCAGTGCCTAACTGTCGTTGTTACTGCTATCCACCATCTATGTACCAATCGTTGTTGTTGCTGCTAGCCAACTTTTAACAATTGTTATTGTTATTGCTAGCTCTGTATCTAACAGATGTTGTTACTGCTAGCGAATAACTGACAAAAAGTTGTAGTTGCTTTTAGCCAATATCTAACAAGTGTTTTACAGCTAGCCAATATGTAACAATCGTTATTGTTGGTGTAGCACTAGTCAATATCATAGTTAATGATTGCAGTCGCTAAAGGATGTTACCGTACTGCCCACAAGTTGTACTCACACTCCATCAATGTGAATGGATATATTTGCTTAGTTGATGTGTAACAATCATTATCTATTTACATATGTACTGTTACATACTACAGTCAGTCTGGGGTTTTTTTTTCATTTTGTGTGTTCTAAAAATTATGAATGAGGCTTTTATTAAAGTTAAGAATATTGTTTATGGAACTAGGTTTTTCTCAAACTGATTGATCTCCATCTTTGTTATGCAACTATTCATCATTAAACGTTCTACAATTACCAGTAGCAGTCCTTAATTAACAAGTTGTGACGATCAAAGCTGTACTCGGACCATCAAAAACCTCGAGTTACAAGTTACAACTAAAAGTACTTAAATGAGTTGGAGTAATCATGCCAACCCATTCAGTCTGATAAAAACTTGGGCAAAGAACTGTTTACGTGATAATGTTGTAAGATAATTACGTACGTTATGACGCATTGCTAATGTGTTGGCGAGGGTTTTATGCCAGTCCAGTATTTTTGTCCACAAGTGCGTTTCTCTGGTTAAGACTTTTTATGTTAAACCTTTTCCTTAAATCGGATTGCCTGAGAAAACCTACGGTTTGTATGGGGGTATGCGTCGACGAAAAAAATTTTGAGCTGTTAACGGTTTTCGAACCTCTATATGGTGGGTATTAATCGACCATAGTATTAGGGTCCAAATATGTTTCAATCCTGAGAACGAGGACTTTGAAATTTGAAAATTGGTAATTTGGAATTTTTTGAAAAAGTGAGTTTTTTTGTTTTTAATCGGTCATAACACGTGATAGCGTGGTTGGATTGTTCTGAAATTTTATAGGGCTGTTCTAAATTTTGTTGCGGTCATTTTGAGCCCTAGAACGCACAATTGAGTCATGATTTGGTAGGTATTTTTTATAAAGTTTCTCTGTATGTTGACTTTTAGAGGGGTTATATTTAACCCTGATTTTCGTTATTAACCACCAATGACAGGAATAAGCCGGATGGCCCACGAGTTACCCCAATATGTCCCCTTCATAACCTATTGGTGCTACCCCCCCCACATCGCCTTCGTTTAGGTTCAAAAATTTGCTTTTTTGAAATTGATGCAAAAACTAGCATTTTGTGGTTTTTGGTTTTGCCTCCACAATTTTTGCATGGTTTTTTATTTTCATCTATGACATGTAATATGATGTTTGGCATGTTTTCAGCTTCATTTTGAGCTATTACAGAAGGTAATTTGATAGTTATTCAAAAGTCAACCAGCGGATAAAGTGTACGCAACCTGGCTGTTTTTTCGCACATATTTAATGTTGAGCTTCAATAACTTTTGCATGGGTTGTTATTTTCAACTGTGACATGTAGGATGCTGTTTGGCATGTTTTCAGCTTCATTTTGAGCTATGACTGAAGTTAATTTGATATTTTTTCAATAGTCAACCAGTGGTTGATGTGTACGCAACCTGGCTGTTTTTTTCGCAAATAATTAATGTTGAACTTTATTAACTTTTGTGTATAGAAAGATGTGGACTCGATAACAGCTGTATAGCTGTTTATTTGTGTTAAGCGAACTGTTGGCAACCTTTTTAGCTCAAGGAACGATTGTTAGGACGATGTTGGCCATCTAATATAGATCCGCAAAACCTAACAATGTGGTGACCATTCACAAAAAAACACGAAAATTTTCATATTTTTTGAAATTGCAATAAACGTTGTAAAATTGCTTAGAGGAATGATAAATAGTGTCAGAAAGCTGAAATTATCATTTTAAAGTAATTTTCACTGAAAACTGTGAGTTAATTGATGTCAAAAGAAAAAAATTGACATTTCTAATTTTGGTTCATTTTGTCTCTACAAATAGTCAAAAAGTCTTAACCAACTGTTATAAAGTGACCCTGTTGAAACTATTCAATAGCATAAACCGTTTTCAACATCATGGAATGGAAACATCATACTACGATGAAAAGATTAATAAAAAAATTCAAAAAAATGAACTCATATCATTAAAAAATTTGTATTTGGTGTTTCATGCTTCGTAATTTTCAAAAAAAACCCAAATTTTTTCATGGAATTATCTTATTTTCCAATAAAAATTTTGGGTTATTTAAAAAGATTGATTTTTTGATAGGTTACATTTCATCTACACCTGTATATTGGTACACAGAAGACAATAAATAGGGTTTTCTACTTCTTTCGCAAAGAAACGACATTTTTGCAGTAATCGAATGCTTTTTTCATCAACTTTTCCCATAAGCGGTTGTATATGTAATTCGTGTTGTTTTTGGTACTCGGAACACCTTGGGTCCAAACTTCCCGGTTATAGTTTTGAACGTTCATCAGCATAATACTTTTGTCGCTTTTGGCAAAACAACTGAATAAATTTGAATACTTCATATAGGAGATGTGCAGTGATCCACTTTTTGGAACTGCAAAAAAGGAGAATTACATTTTTCCGTTTTCGCCTCGTCCGCTAGTGTATTCGGTGGTGCCAGGATGTCATGATCAGAAATATTTGGACCCAGTTCCTAAGAGTTACCGAGCGGTAAAGGTAATAGTGAATTCTACCTAAATTAAGTCAATTTTCGAAGTTTATTGAAAATTGTTAACATGAAAAGTTTTATAAGAAAAAATTATCCTGCTATAATGAATGTGAATTTCAATGGCACCATAATTCTTTGTTCAGGTATTTTACTTTGGCGAAACTGATCATCGTTTTTATTTGTGGGTGAAGTTGGTGGTGATGGTGAAGTTGATGAACTAAAATTGGTGGTGAAGTTGATGAACTAACCATCAATTGTCTAGCAATCAAGATGCATTGCTAGAAATAATCAAGAAAACTGAGTGAAAAGCAACTATAAAACTGGGAATAATGTTTCACATGCGCGCAGTCACGATGCAAGACCACACGCAGTAACTCAAGTACTCATCAAGTACATATGTAGACTGAAAAGATGTGTCAGACCCGATTATCCCACCTATTTCTATTAACATTATCCGTTATTGTCAAGGAAAACTCAGCTTTTGAACAGATATGGAAAAAAGTTTACAGGACATGATTCACTGAACAGACTTTCCATCAGAATGACAAAAAATAGTTCCAAATTAAGTATTCGTAAAGACGGACAGTGATACGGTTCCCGTCTTGGTTATTCGAACTGACAGCTCTTCCAAGTCATTGTGTTTTCTAATTTATCCATCAAAATCATCGGTTTTCTTTGTTTAACCAGGCTTCTTAGCAGTGAATCCACCCATTTATCTTTTTTGGTTTATTATACGAATTACTTTTTCGAACCAATTTTTACTCGTAGTATCATTTTTCAACGAGATTTTCTTCAAAAGTGTTGAAAATCCGTTTAGTTATACAAAAAAATTGAGAATGCTACCAAAAAATAAAAAAATCCTTAATTTTGTAATTATTGGTTCGTATCTTTACAAACCATTTGTTTTGAAAACGGTTTATGCTATTGAATAGTTTCAACAGGGTCATTTTATAACAGTTGGTTAAGACTTTTTGACTATTTGTAGAGACAAAATGAACCAAAATGAGAAATGTAAATTTTTTTCTTTTGACATCAATTAACTCACAGTTTTCAGTGAAAATTACTTTACAATGATAATTTCAGCTTTCTAACACTATTTACCATCCTTCTAAGCAATTTTACAACGTTTATTGCAATTTCAAAAAATATGGAAATTTTCGTGTTTTTTTGTGAATGGTCACCACATTGTTAGGTGTTGCGGAGCTATATTAGATGACCAACATCGTCCTAACAATCGTTCCTTGAGCTAAAAAGGTTGCCAACAGTTTGTTTAACACAAATAAACAGCTATACAGCTGTTATCGAGTCCACATCTTTCTATACGCAAAAGTTAATAAAGTTCAACATTAATTATTTGCGAAAAAACAGCCAGGTTGCGTACACATCAACCACTGGTTGACTATTGAAAAAATATCAAATTAACTTCAGTCATAGCTCAAAATGAAGCTGAAAACATGCCAAAAAGCATCCTACATGTCACAGTTGAAAATAACAATCCATGCAAAAGTTATTGAAGCTCAACATTAAATATGTGCGAAAAAATAGCCAGGTTGCGTACACTTTATCCGCTGGTTGACTTTTGAAAAACTATCAAATTACCTTCTGTAATAGCTCAAAATGAAGCTGAAAACATGCCAAACATCATACTACATGTCATAGATGAAAATAAAAAACCATGCAAAAGTTGTGGAGGCAAAACCAAAAACCACAAAATGCTAGTTTTTGCACAATTTCAAAAAAGCAAATTTTTGAACATAAACGAAGGCGATGTGGGGGGGGTAGCACCAATAGGTTATGAAGGGGACATATTGGGGTAACTCGTGGGCCATCCGGCTTATTCCTGTCATTGGTGGTTAATAACGAAAATCAGGGTTAAATATAACCCCTCTAAAAGTCAACATACAGAGAAACTTTATAAAAAATACCTACCAAATCATGACTCAATTTGTGCGCTCTAGGGCTCAAAATGACCGCAACAAAATTTAGAATAGCCCTATAAAATTTCAGAACAATCCAACCACGCTATCACGTGTTATGACCGATTAAAAACAAAAAAAACTCACTTTTTCAAAAAATTCCAAATTACCAATTTTCAAATTTTGAAGTCCTCGTTCTCAGGATTGAAACATATTTGGACCCTAATACTATGGTCGATTAATACCCACCATATAGTGGTTCGAAAACCGTTAACAGCTCAAATTTTTTTTCGTCGACGCCAAACTGTAGGTTTTCTCAGGCAATGCGATTTAAGCCCAACTATTGTACCAATCTGTCGGTTCGATGGAACAATTTTGATTGCAGATACACCGGAGCCAGATGAGTAAGGGAAAGGTTTTACAAAAAAGGTCTCTGAAAATGAGTATTAATCAAATAAACGGAGAATATGTATGTATTGTAAATACATATGTATTTTACGGCGGTGGCCAGAAAAAAACGTATTTAAGAAATATGGTTAGTTATGGGAATCTGTATCAGAGCCAAAAACACAAGAGATATTTGTTTTTAGGCAACTATAAAAGCTAAATTTGCTAAAAACACAAAACAACAAGTAGAAATTTTTTTGAAAACAATTTAATGTACTTTTTTTTAAGCTTTCAAACTATCATAAGAACGAGTAAATTAGCTGTTCAACGGACGGGTTAACGGTTAAATTCGTTGGGTTTTTGGCCCCCGCTGTATGTACATATGTACTTGCATCTTGTGTCTTAAGTGTTACATAAATGTATGGAATTATTCCTTCAATATATTGTATGGTTTAACATAAATAGATGTGTCACTATTTATCTGTGTTCATGTGATTGAGTTACTTCATAAGATAATACGAAAAACTGTATTTTTACTTTTTAATTTTGATATGAGTACTTTCCATGATCATCAAAATGAACGTGTACAGCTTACTATGAAGGAGAATTATCACTCACTCACTCACTCACTCACTCACTCACTCATTCACTCACGAACTCACTCACGAACTCACGAAGTCACGAACTCACTCACTCACTGACCACTCACTCAGCAGTCAATCCTTCAGCTGTGAAGATAAAAGAAACACCAAAGCTTTTCAATAAACACTTAAGTGTTTCAGAGATGACGATGAAATTTTTTCCACAATATTTTTATACACTTTCAGATTTCTATTATTACACCTGACTGAACGCCAATATTTTCAGATTAAGTCTGACCAGGATGAGAGAAGATAAATAACTAGCTTTTCTTGTCCGAAATTTCACAAAAGGCCATCAAATTGAGAGTAAACAGTACGTAAAACTTACCGCATTATCCGATGTCAGAATTTCAGCCTATATTGACTATTCGATTACTGGTCACACCATATAATTAAAACAAATATACGGTTGTGATAGGCGTCATTACTTCCCAGCCACCCTGTACATATGTACGTATATGCATGGGCATAGTGCCCCTGCCCCATTATTGAAGTGATGTTTAGCTGATTCAGTTGAAGACATGATATCAGGCCTTCTGATTAGCCTGGATTGAGCGGTCATTCACGCAGTTAAGAGTACTATACTATATTAAACTGTCGTCTGAAGCTTAATATGAGTGCCGTTCAGTCAGAGTGGAACACGTGCAGGGATATCGAGCTCGGTTTGAATGTGTGGTTGTGCAATCGGTTGCCAGGGCAACGATATCAGCTTGCCCACTATTGGAGGGGGTGTCTTGTGTTGATGCAGCCGTACCATGACTACTCGAATACTCACTTATCAACGCACATGACCGTCCAACTGTACAACTTTCATCAACTCCATCCAATCGTCCAACCAAGTATACTTTTGGTGAAAGAAATAAAACTCGTGAAGTATTTATGTGGAGGGTAGCAAGGAATGGCTTCTATAAATGGTTATAGATGTACTTACTGTTCATGTAGAGTGTGTACATACCTGCACAAGAGTATGGCCAGTTCACCTCAAACCAACAGTCTCCTTACTCCAGTATCCAGTAGTGGACTTATAAATGAACGTTGTAACTGTATAATATGGCTGCTTTAAACAATCATCACTTTCTTGCAGTGTTATTTGCAAGTTCATTTTCATTCTCAGCTACATAATAAAATATGAACTTTGTGTTCACAATTTTGATTAGACGATAATGTTTTTGCATAAATAATACTTGTCGTCAGAGGTCAATTTCAAGCAGTGAACCTATTAAAGCTTTGCGTGATCCAGGTGTATTATCGATATTATATTTTATGTACTGGTATTTGACTGATTCTCCAGAGTGAATTTATAGACCCATCCCACATTGAATTTTGATAAATATTCAATTAGCATATAGGAGAACAAATAGTATTCTCTATGTTGATTGGCTGACTGTGACTTTTGCTGTCGGCACAGCTTACAGTCAGTTAGGGTACGTTTATAGTCTTCCCTGGACTTTCCCTGGACTTTCCCAGGAAACATGTGTCATAAGCAGCGACCAATGTGGCTGCTATAGCAAAGCGTGTTAAATTGTGAAACATTGGGAAAGTCCAGGGAAAGTCCAAGGAAAACTATAAACG
Organism: Daptonema setosum; assembly: GCA_964036265.1. NCBI lineage: Eukaryota > Metazoa > Nematoda > Chromadorea > Monhysterida > Xyalidae > Daptonema > Daptonema setosum. The sequence continues at coordinate 33,752,169 of OZ038443.1, forward strand.
TACCCTTACGGGGGTAAACTTCTATACGTTTACTCTGCAGATACACTAGTGTGATCACTATTTATTTTTCAATCATCGTATTTTTAATCAGACAAAACCCGTCAATTTATTCATTAGCTTCACTTCAGCTTTATCTGAAATCATCTGAACTACCGGTTTTATGATCCGAACAACCAATTTTATGATTCTCTAAATGCAATACGTTGTAGCCCTTTTCTAATATATGTACCCTATCACTTATCAAGGCCTATTTACCCATGTTAGCCCACATAGCTTTTAAGCTCGCAGACCCTCGCGGCCCCCAGAGACGCATGCAAAATACATGAATATGTCATTCGAATACCCAAGTCCTTGCCTCTATCAAATTCAAACTCTGATTTAAAAGTCATGCACAAACTGTTATTTAAACAAAAATACGAAGGTGATACCATGTTTCACACAGTAACAAAAAGTTGAATTAGAAACATTGCCGTATTACAAAGAATATAATCAAATATGTTATGTTGCATGGTATGAATGACTTGTATGTATTTGTACTTTGAGGTATTCGTGCATATTATAAGCGATATCAATCAAGTTACATGTTGGTTGCCGAGCCAGCTTAACAGTAAGTGGAGTGCAGTTCGTAAGTGTCCCAGTTGGTGGGGTTGTCTGGCTGGTGGCTACATACATATACATATGTACATACATACATCCATATATGTAGATACATATGTACGTACATATTGTATGTGTGCCTTGCCCAATACCTTGCCTCTGTCATTTGTCTTGGTTGACTGCCAGTCAAACGACCCATGGCCGTTTACCCTTCATACCAAATTGGTGAACGAAAATAGACAGAACCCTCTTGGTTTGTTTGGCATTGCATCCTATTTACTAAACCTTACATACAATACGTGTAGTCCGTTGTTGAGTTAGGTTCATTTTAACTGTCGAAAAATATCCGACAAAGAATTTTATTTTAAATTCGCGGGCTTTCTCTGCAGATTCGAGGCAAGCTAATCCGTGTCAGCACAAATGAAAAACTGATGCTGGAACATGTGTGCAGTGAAATAAATCAGAGATATCGCCAATCTAAATGGTACGACTGTTTTTGTAACTAACTTGAAACTGAAAGCTGGCTTACCTTGAACAATAACTCCATTTTTTGATTTATCTGTTTCAATCAGTTTATTTTACGAAACACTGGCTTTTCATGAGTATACTGTGATATAAGCCAATGTTTCATAATACATACATAGTTATCGTACAGTAATGTATAAGTGCACTTATATTTCAGACTTGCACTTAGTCAACAATAATCCATATCGTCTGCCATGCCTGCTGGTCAACGAATGGTTGGTTTGTTAAGCTATAGGGAGTTCAATTCTATGTTCACTGTTTTCGCTGCAAAGTTTACTGTGTCTTATCGAACTTATGGAAATGATTGCCTCATTCAGAGCGACTAATTAGGCGTTTCAGTTTTTACAGTTAGAAGTCCGTTAAAAACTGTTGTACGTTTGCTAATTTTCTCAAGAAGTCACATTTATCATCATTTTATTTCAAAATTTGGGTCATATTATTCCAAGGTCTTTGAGAACAAACATAAATTTGGATATGTAGTTAACTCATATTGGATTGATGATTCGTATAATTGTATCTCAATCACAACCAACAATGGCAATATAACTATTTTATGATGATTGATTAATCAACAGTATTTAACGCTATGCTCGGGCTACTAAAACTTATCACTGCAGTTTGAGTCAAAGGTAAAACAAGATGTACAACGTACTTCAAGTGAATTCATGCCTACATACATATATGTAGAATCTTGTAACAAACACAATCTTGAAATGACTTTTAAACAAATACTTATGAACCGAACCGTTCAGGTTTTTCCTTATGGTTTCTTAGTTTGAAACTAAGGTTTCAAGAAATAACTTCAGAGAGTGGAACCAAAATATCGAGGAAGATAAGCCAATAAATTTACTCTAGAATGATACGCAAACTGGAGTAAACCAGTTGATTATTGCCAAAGTTATTCACTTTCAAAGTTCTACAAAATGCAAAAATATCGTTCCTTCATGAAAAAGTATTTAGATATATAAAAAGGTGATAAACATAAGTAGGCGTGTTTATGGTGAGCATGACAGGCGGTGCATCGAAGCCAGGTGCCAGTGACTACCCTCTAGTACCAGTGGCACACACCAACACTACCATATACATTGTTTAACTACACGTATCACACTTTCAAATACTGTTCTTAACATTTAATTAACAAACTGCTGACAAACAATATGATCATCAGCCTTTAAAACCACAATGCAAAATTTAAAAGTATACTGTGAAACATGAAGAAACTTGCAGGGTTAGTAATTTATTTGAGTAGGTGAAGGTGATAAATGTTTCCAGTCAAATAAAATTTTGAGTAGTGACCGTAGTTGGTATGAATGTCTACCCCGACATGGAATGGGTATTATCAATAGTAAACACCCGGAAGTAAAATATGTGATGAGAGTAGTTGGTTCATATGCGAAGTGATTGAGTAAATACAGAAAACGCTGAACTGTCATTGAATAAGGACAGAAAACGCTGAACTCTAGCATGTAATAAGACGATGGGGCTGTTCCACAAATCGAACTCGTGTTAATATTGAAATAGGTAAATATCTGCAAATCAATTTAACTGATTCATGTCCATATATTTGAGACATAATGCATAACTTGAAAATATTTGTGAGTTTTGCACACCTGCTTTCAGCGCTGAATCTTGCAGAGCTAATCTCAGCCCACGAGCTAACCGACCCCACTATCTCTCACAACCGTGGTCTGCATGCTGTGTAGGTTTACAAGTTTCATCCCAACCCGGAAATAATCCTCGTAGGTCAATCCATGACTTATTCTAAGGTCAGTTCAATCAATTGTTTTAGTTGGATAGCAACCGATAGCCTTACCACAATTACCAGAGCCATGGATTCTGGCATCCTATGTATGTAGTAATTATGTGCCTTAACAATGCATTAACAAGCTCATATACAGGGGGAACCAGAACGCTCGTTAATTTTTGGCGCCCAGGTAAGGAAAAATCTTCAGTGGGATTTCATGTCAATCCGGAAACGAGCTTAAACTAGGCTTTCGTTAAGAAAAAATGCAGTTACCCAGATTTAAACGATTGCATGGGCCCAGATTGTTGTGATTTTGGTTAAACTTAAGTATGTGCGTTTAACGTTTCAGCGCGAAGTGATCTCGATCCACGTGGGTCAGGCCGGAGTGCAGATCGGTAATGCGTGCTGGGAGCTGTACTGCTTGGAACACGGTATACAGCCAGATGGGCAGTTGCCAGCTGACGCTTCAATCGGCGTTGAGGATGACTCGTTCAATACATTCTTCTCAGAGACTGGATCCGGTATGAGACTGATTGGATGAGTGAGTGAGTGAGTGGGTGAGTGAATGAGTGAGTGGGTGAATGAGTGAGTGCATGAGTGAGTGAGTGAGTGAGTGAGTGAGTGAGTAAGTGAGTGAGTGAGTGAGTGAGTGAGTGAGTGAGTGAGTGAGTGAGTGAGTGAGTGAGTGAGTGAGTGAGAGAGTGAGAGAGTGAGTGAGTGAGTGAGTATGAGTGAGTGAGTGAGTGAGTGAGTGAGTGTGAGTGAGTGAGTGAGTGAGTGAGTGAGTGAGTTAGTGAGTGAGTGAGTGAGTGAGTGAGTGAGTGAGTGAGTGAGTGAGTGAGTGAGTGAGTGAGTGAGTGAGTGAGTGAGTGAGTGAGTGAGTGAGTGAGTGTGTGAGTGAGTGAGTGAGTGAGTGAGTGAGTGAGTGAGTGAGTGAGTGAGTGAGTGAGTGAGTGAGTGAGTGAGTGAGGTGAGTGAGTGAGTGAGTGAGTGAGTGAGTGAGTGAGTGAGTGAGTGAGTGAGTGAGTGAGTGAGTGAGTGAGTGAGTGAGTGAGTGAGTGAGTGAGTGAGTGAGAAAAGTGAGTGAGTAAGTGAGTGAGTAAGTAAGTGAGTGAGTGAAATTTCTAAAGAACAAAAAACGTATTTGTTAGGAAAGCACGTGCCTCGAGCTGTGTTTATCGACCTGGAGCCAACGGTTGTCGGTTGGTAACGTAGTTTTATTTATGAACAGGGAGGTCCAGAAAGCGACCACATTTTGATCTCACCTAGATAGAAGCTGTGTTCGATATTAGGCTTGTCGTCATCATCAAATTCGAGCTACTGTATGTTTTAATTAAGTTTTTTTTTCAATCTGATCAAGTCAGCGATTAGGTGAGTAATTCAGGGAAACACTTAGTGAGTAAGTGAGAAAGTAAGTCAGCGATTAGGTGAGTAATTCAGGGAAACACTTAGTGAGTAAGTGAGAAAGTAAGTCAGCGATTAGGTGAGTATTTCAGGGAAACACTTAGTGAGTAAGTGAGAAAGTAAGTCAGCGATTAGGTGAGTAATTCAGGGAAACACTTAGTGAGTAAGTGAGAAAGTAAGTCAGCGATTAGGTGAGTAATTCAGGGAAACACTTAGTGAGTAAGTGAGAAAGTAAGTCAGCGATTAGGTGAGTAATTCAGGGAAACACTTAGTGAGTAAGTGAGAAAGTAAGTCAGCGATTAGGTGAGTAATTCAGGAAAACACTTAGTGAGTAAGTGAGAAAGTAAGTCAGCGATTAGGTGAGTAATTCAGGGAAACACTCAGTGAGTAAGTGAGAAAGTAAGTCAGCGATTAGGTGAGTAATTCAGGGAAACACTTAGTGAGTAAGTGAGAAAGTAAGTCAGCGATTAGGTGAGTAATTCAGGGAAACACTTAGTGAGTAAGTGAGAAAGTAAGTCAGCGATTAGGTGAGTAATTCAGGGAAACACTTAGTGAGTAAGTGAGAAAGCAAGTCAGCGATTAGGTGAGTAATTCAGGGAAACACTTAGTGAGTAAGTGAGAAAGTAAGTCAGTGATTAGGTGAGTAATTCAGGGAAACACTTAGTGAGTAAGTGAGAAAGTAAGTCAGCGATTAGGTGAGTAATTCAGGGAAACACTTAGTGAGTAAGTGAGAAAGTAAGTCAGCGATTAGGTGAGTAATTCAGGGAAACACTTAGTGAGTAAGTGAGAAAGTAAGTCAGCGATTAGGTGAGTAATTCAGGGAAACACTTAGTGAGTAAGTGAGAAAGTAAGTCAGCGATTAGGTGAGTAATTCAGGGAAACACTTAGTGAGTAAGTGAGAAAGTAAGTCAGCGATTAGGTGAGTAATTCAGGGAAACACTTAGTGAGTAAGTGAGAAAGTAAGTCAGCGAGTAAGTGAGTTGTTTCTAGACGAAGTGCGCACGGGCACGTATCGTCAACTGTTCCACCCAGAGCAACTGATTACGGGTAAAGGAGACGCTGCCAACAATTATGCTCGAGGACATTACACAATTGGAAAGGAGCTGATTGACGTTGCAATGGACAGAACCAGACGTTTGTTTGTTGCAGGGTCCATCACATATCATGTAGCTATTGATATTCGGCTATTGTGCTCTCAATATTTAGATCGGTCGTTACTCACTTCTTACTCACTCACTCACTCACTCACTCACTCACTCACTCACTCACTCACTCACTCACTCACTCAATCACTCACTTACAGCCCGACGTACACCAACCTGAACCGTATTATTGCCCAGATCGTGAGTTCGATCACGGCATCACTTCGTTTTGACGGTGCCCTGAACGTGGACCTGCACGAGTTCCAGACCAATCTGGTGCCGTACCCTCGCATCCACTTTCCGCTTGCCACATACGCTCCAATCATTTCTGCGTTCGTTTAAAACTACTTATCATACATACAGGGTGGTTCAAAAAAAAGGTTGCGCGTTTGAGGAATTACTGTGGAAGTTCTAGAAAAGCGGCGTGACAGCGGTAAAGCGCATTCGAAAGAGTATGTGTTTGTCTACAAAATTATGTGGGATTTAAGTTTCTTTTGATTTTTTTTCTGATTTTAAGAGGTCAATTTAAGAAAAATCATAATTTTCGCCTAAAATTTGTTGAATGCGTGATGAAAACATGTTTAATAACTGAAGGAGTTGCACATAAACGCAAAACACAACCATCATATGTGAACCAAAAAACGTTCAAGCACTATAGTGATATTTAATGTTAATTATGCTCTCAAATATTGTAAAGGGATCATTCATGGATACAGACTACAAAAAACAACCATGGTGGTTTAGTTTCATTGAAACGGTCTTTCGGTTACAAATAATACGTTGAAATGGAGCTAATGAACGAAAAACAATGTTTCTTCACCATTAAAAGCTCAATATAGTTATTAAAACCGACAAACGTGCAAGCAGTGAACAAAAAAGAGCCCACAAGCACGATCTGACTCTGATCTTGCTTGTTCCGTTGGGCGCGCTTTTCAAATAAAGATATGCCGCTGCTGCTGTAAACTT
>OZ038443.1:33758746-33768746 GCA_964036265.1 Daptonema setosum
GTGACTCACTCTTTTACATTAAGCTCACTCACTTACGCACTCAGTGGCTCACTCTTTTACATTAAGCTCATTCACGTCACTCAATGACTCACTCTCTTACATTGAGCACACTCACCCCACTCAATGACTCACTCTTTTATATCTAGTACACTTTACTAAATAACTCAATGACGCACTCCTTTACATTGAGCTCACTCACTCACTGAATGACTCACTGTTTTACCTTTGGTACGACGTCTCCCCTGAACAGAAGACAGCAAAGCCATGTACTTGCCATGTCGTGGATCGCACTTGACCATCTGGTTGCCTGGCTCAAAGCACTGCGACGTGATCTCATTCACGCTCAGCTGCTCGTGATACGCCTTCTCGCTATAATCAATCCATGCCAAACCTTATCCAGAAATGGATGTATGTACATACAGACAGACAGAACTATTGGCTAAATGTATGTACATGTAACATGTACAATATATATGTATGTATAAAGGTGTGATGTTTCTATTATAAGTAGTTTTTAAACGAACGCAGAAATGATGGGAGCGTATGTCGCAAGCGGGAAGTGGATGCGAGGGGTACGGCACCAGATTGGTCTGGAACTCGTGCAGGTCCACGTTCAGGGCACCGTCAAAACGAAGTGATGCCGTGATCGAACTCACGATCTGGGCAATGATACGGTTCAGGTTGGTGTACGTCGGGCTGTAAGTGAGTGAGTGAGTGGAGTGACGTGAGTGAGTGAGTGAGTGATGTGACGTGAGTGACTGTGAGTGAGTGAGTGAGTGAGTGAGTAAGTGAGTGAGTGACGGACTGACTGACTGCCAACCGTTTAATATCTAAATTACGACGACATATGTCATAAATGGCCTCGTTATCGACCATGAAAGAGCAGTCCGAGTGTTCGAGGGTTGTGTGAGTAGTGAGGATGGAGTTGTTACGGTACAACAACTGCTGTCGAGATCTGAAATTCAATCAATTTAACGGCAATGCATACACAAGCGCAACAAAAGCCGACTCTCTATTCTTCAGACTCATAGTTGATTCAATAACTCAGTAACGGAACACTTATTATATTGGCATTAAGGGACGAAACGCCATACTTTTTTCACACATTTGATTTATATAATTCTGACTCGTTGGTTAGCTAACCTGTGTGCATAACAAGTTCATTGAGGACATTCTTTCATCACTTATTCCACATACTGTACAAACATACATACAGGGTGGCCCAAGAAACGTTGCGTATTTGAGCAACTACTGTCAAAATTTTTGAAAAAGCGGTACGTGACAGCTACATACATATATATAACGCTTACGAATGTGTATGATTGTTTCTGTCTATAAAATAATGTGTGACTCAAGTTTCCTTCGGCTAGACTCATTCGAGTGCACACGTTGTGCGCGTGTTCAAAATGAGCGTTTATTGCTTAAGCTGTAAGCTTTCAACTAATCACATGCCATCATTATGTAATCAAAAACATGCCCCATCGAGGTGAACAACTTAATCAGTAACTGTTACAAACTAGCAATATTTGGCCACCCTTTTTGTATCTCACTCACTTACTCACTCACTCACTCACTCACTCACTCACTCACTCACGACACTCACTCACTCACTCACTCACTCACTCACTCACTCACTCACTCACTCACTCACTCACTCACTCACTCACTCACTCACTCACTCACTCACTCACTCACTCACTCCTTCACTCACTCACTCACTCACTCACTCACTCACTCACTCACTCACTCACTCACTCACTCACTCACTCTCACTCACTCACTCACTCACTCACTCACTCACTCACTCACTCACTCACTCACTCACCCACTCACTCACTCACTCATGCACTCACTCACTCAGTTCAATCAGTCTCATACCGGATCCAGTCTCTGAGAAGAATGTATTGAACGAGTCATCCTCAACTCCGATTGAATCGTCAGCTGGCAACTGTCCATCTGGCTGTATACCGTGTTCCAAGCAGTACAGCTCCCAGCACGCATTACCGATCTGCACTCCGGCCTGACCCACATGGATCGAGATCACTTCGCGCTGAAACATTTGTACACAAGACTTCAGCCCAACCAAACTGAAAACATGCGCTTCAGACCCGCACATACTACGGACTTGGTAATGCATTGTTATGGAATAAGGTTGATATCCTAGAATGCATCGCTCGGGTAATGGCCGTATCGGTGAGGCTATCGGTCGGTTGCTATCCAACTAAACCAATTGGAGTGAACTGACCTTAGAATAAGTCATGGATTGACCTACGAGCTTTATTTCCGGGTTGGGCTGAAACTTCGAAACCTACACGGTTGTATCGAGTTAATGGCTGTGAGAGATAGTGGGATGAGTTAGCTCGCGGGGCTGTGAACTGATCTTGCAACATTCAGCGCTGAAAGCAGGTTGTGCACAACTTACAAACTTGTTTTATAAAATATTCAATATATGTGCTCGAATAGATAAACATATTTATCTGGATTTGCAGCTTCGATATTTGCCGATTTCAATATAAACACGAGTTTGATGTGTAAAACAGCTCGACGGCGTGCTAATCTTCTTATTCTATAATTAACTTGCATTACATCCATGAACTACGCCCACCCTGACATTATGATTCAGTATTCTGTATTCATTCACATAATTTGTGATTCAGTGGTTCACGTCCTTATGTATATCGGGGTATCCAAGTATACCCACTCCATTTCGTGGTATATACTTATTATCAACAGCTTTCTCACATCACTTTACTTGGTGGGGGTACACATACTGTATAGCATAGCAATTACTGTCATTACCTATGTAGGTTCAGGGTAATACATGCTTACAGAATGAAAATACCTATTCCATGTCGGGTTGACATTTTTATAACTATGGTCACCATTACATTTTATTTGGCTGGAAACATCTATCATCTTCACCCACTCAAATAAATCACTAACCCTGCCAGTTTCTCCAAGTTTCACAGTATATTTTCACATTTTTGGATTGTGCTTTCACAGGGGATGATTAGATTATTTGTCAGCGATTTGTTGATTAAACGTTAAGACCAGCATTTGAGTGTGTGATATATGTACATACATATGTAGTTAAACATTTTTGAAGTGAGCCACTGTCATGACGTGGTCGTGCGTGCCACTAGTAAGATGGGACGATAGTCACTGGCAAATGGCTCCAAACAACTTCATGTCATGCTCACGATAAACATTAAGTACATAATTGTTCACTTCGGCTTATACCTCTGAATAATGTTTTCATGAATAAACTATTTTTGCATTTTGTAAGACTTTGACAGTTAATAACTTACATAGGCAGTAATCAACTGGTTTACTCAGATCAGGTATATTTATTGGCTTATCTTCATAGATATTTTAGTTCCACTTTCTGAAGTTATTCCTTGAAAGCTTAGTTTCAAACTAAAAAACCATAATGAAAAACCTGAACGGTTCATATTTTAAGTGTTTTCTATCATTAATTTTAAGATTGTAAGTTTGTTACAATAATCCATATGTGAATTCACTTGAAGTACGTTGTACATCTTGTTTTACCTTTGACTCAAACTGCAGTGATAAGTTCCAGTAGCCCGAGCATAGGGTTAAACACTGTTGATTAATCAATCATCATGAAATAGTTATATTGCCATTGTTGGTTGTGATACAATTCTACGAATCATCAATCCAATATGAGTTAACTACATTTCCAAATTTATGTTTGTTCTCAAAGACCTTGGAATAATATGACCCAAAGTTTGAAATAAAATGATGATAATTGTGACTTCTTTGGAAAGTTAGCAAACGGACTTCTAACTGTAAAAACTGAAACGCCTAATTAGTCGCTCTGAATGAGGCAATCATTTCCATAAGTTCGATAAGACACAGTAAACTTTGCAGCGAAAACAGCGAATATATAATTGAACACCCTGTAGCTTAACAAACCAACCATTCGTTGACCAGCAGGCATGGCAGACGATATGGATTATTGTTGACTAAGTGCAAGTCTGAAATATAAGTGCACTTATACATTACTGTACGATAACTATGTATGTATTATGAAACATTGGCTTATATCACAGTATACTCATGAAAAGCCAGTGTTTCCTAAAATAAACTGATTGAAACAGATAAATCAAAAAATGGAGTTATTGTTCAAGGTAAGCCAGCTTTCAGTTTTAAGTTAGTTACAAAAACAGTCGTACCACTTAGATTGGTGATATCTCTGATTTATTTCACTGCACACATGTTCCAGCATCAGTTTTTCATTTGTGCTGACACGGATTAGCTTGCCTCGAATCTGCAGAGAAAGCCCGCGAATTTAAAATAAAATTCCTTGTCGGATATTTTTCGACAGTTAAAATGAACCTAACTCAACAACGGACTACACGTATTGTATGTAAGGTTTAGTACATAGGAGGCAATGCCAAACAAACCAAGAGGGTTCTGTCTATTCTCGTTCACCAATTTGGTATGAAGGGTAAACGGCCATGGGTCGTTTGACTGGCAGTCAACCAAGACAAATGACAGAGGCAAGGTATTGGGCACACATACAATATGTTCATGTACATATCTACATATATGGATGTATGTATGTACATATGTATATGTATGTAGCCACCAGCCAGACAACCCCACCAACTGGGACACTTACGAACTGCACTCCACTTACTGTTAAGCTGGCTCGGCAACCAACATGTAACTTGATTGATATCGCTTATAATATGCACGAATACCTCAAAGTAGAATACAAATACATACTAGTCATTCATACAACATGTTTGACATGCAACATGCAACATAACATATTTGATTATATTCTTTGTAATACGGCAATGTTTCCAATTCAACATTTTGTTACTGTGTGAAACATGGTATCAGCTTCGTATTTTTGTTTAAATAACAGTTTGCGCATGACTTTTAAATCAGAGTTTGAATTTGATAGAGACAAGGACTTGGGTATTAGAATGACATGTTCATGTATTTTGCATGCGTCTCTGGGGGTCGAGGGTCTGCGAGCTTAAAAGCTATGTGGGCTAAAATGACTAAATGGGCCTTGATAAATGATAGGGTACATATCTTAGAAAAGGGCTACAACGTATTGCATTTAGAGAATCATAAAATTGGTTGTTCGGATCATAAAACCGGTAGTTCAGATGATTTCAGATAAAGCTGAAGTGAAGCTAATGAATAAATTGACGGGTTTTGTCTGATTAAAAATACGATGATTGAAAAATAAATAGTGATCACACTAGTGTATCTGCAGAGTAAACGTATAGAAGTTTACCCCCGTAAGGGTACGTTTATAGTTTTCCTTGGACTTTCCCTGGACTTTCCCAATGTTTCACAATTTAACACGCTTTGCTATAGCAGCCACATTGGTCGCTGCTTATGACACATGTTTCCTGGGAAAGTCCAGGGAAAGTCCAGGGAAGACTATAAACGTACCCTAACTGACTGTAAGCTGTGCCGACAGCAAAAGTCACAGTCAGCCAATCAACATAGAGAATACTATTTGTTCTCCTATATGCTAATTGAATATTTATCAAAATTCAATGCGGGATGGGTCTATAAATTCACTCTGGATAATTCACAAGTACATATAATATAATATCGATAATACACCTGGATCACGCAAAGCTTTAATCGGTTCACTGCTTGAAATTAACCTCTGACGACAAGTATTATTTATGCAAAAACATTATCGTCTAATCAAAATTGTGAACACAAAGTTCATATTTTATTATGTAGCTGAGAATGAAAATGAACTTGCAAATAACACTGCAAGAAAGTGATGATTGTTTAAAGCAGCCATCTTTATACAGTTACAACGTTCATTTATAAGTCCACTACTGGATACTGGAGTAAGGAGACTGTTGGTTTGAGGTGAACTGGCCATACTCATGTGCAGGTATGTACACACTCTACATGAACAGTAGGTACATCTATAACCGTTTATATAAGCCATTCCTTGCTACCCTCCACATAAATACTTCACGAGTTTTATTTCTTTCACCTAAAGTAGACTTGGTTGGACGATTGGATAGAGTTGATGAAAGTTGTACAGTTGGACGGTCATGTGCGTTGATAAGTGAGTATTCGAGTAGTCATGGTACGGCTGCATCAACACAAGACACCCCCTCCAATAGTGGGCAAGCTGATATCGTTGCCCTGGCAACCGATTGCACAACCACACATTCAAACCGAGCTCGATATCCCTGCACGTGTTCCACTCTTACTGAACGGCACTCATATTAAGCTTCGGACGACAGTTTAATATAGTATAGTACTCATAACTGCGTGTCTGACCACTCAATCCAGGTTAATCAGAGGGTCTGATATCATGTCTTATACTGAATCAGCCAAACATCACTTCAATAATGGGGCACTATGCCCATGCATATATGTACGTATGTAAAAGCTGGAAAGTAACGACACCTTTTCCGACCATCTATTTTTTGAATAATTATATGGTGTGACCAGTATTTGAATAGCCAATTTGATGACCTTTTGTGAAATTTCGGGAAACAAAAACTAGTTATTATCTACTCTCATCCTGGGCAGACTTTTTCCAAAATAATAGCGTTGAGTCAAGTGTAATAATATGAATCTGAAAGTGTATAAAAATATTTTTTAAAGATGTAGATTGTAGAATAAATTTCATCATCATCTCTGACACACTTAAGCGTTTATTGAAAAGCTTTAGTGTTTCTTTTATCTTCACAGCTGAAGGTTTTATCTCAGCTTTAGGAATGACTGCTGAGTGAGTGGTCAGTGAGTGAGTGGTCAGTGAGTGAGTGAGTGAGTGAGTGATTGAGTGAGTGAGTGAGTGAGTGAGTGAGTGAGTGAGTGAGTGAGTGAGTGAGTGAGTGAGTGAGTGAGTGAGTGAGTGAGTGAGTGAGTGGTCAGTGAGTGAGTGAGTGATTGAGTGAGTGAGTGAGTGAGTGAGTGAGTGAGTTCGTGAGTTCTTGAGTTCGCGAGTGAAACAGTGAGTTAGTGATTGAGTGAGTGAGTGGAAACAAAAACTAGTTATTATCTACTCTCATCCTGGGCAGACTTTTTCCAAAATAATAGCGTTGAGTCAAGTGTAATAATATGAATCTGAAAGTGTATAAAAATATTTTTAAAGATGTAGATTGTAGAATAAATTTCATCATCATCTCTGACACACTTAAGCGTTTATTGAAAAGCTTTAGTGTTTCTTTTATCTTCACAGCTGAAGGTTTTATCTCAGTTAGGAGTGACTGCTGAGTGAGTGAGTTCGTGAGTTCTTGAGTTCGCGAGTGAATCAGTGAGTGAGTGAGTGAGTGAGTGTGTGAGTGAAAATTTTTCTTCATAGTAAGCTGTACACGTTTATTTTGATGATCATGGGAAGTCGTCATATCAAAATTAAAAAGTAAAAATACAGTTTTTCGTATTATCTTATGAAGTAACTCAATCACATGAACACAGATAAATAGTGACGCATCTATTTATGTTAAACCATACAAATACTGGACTGGGTTTAAAAAAACTCGCCAACACATTGGCAATGCGTCATAACGTAGTTATCATACAACATTATCACGTCAACAGTTCTTTGCCCAAATGTTTATCAGACTGAATGGGTTGGCATGATTTCTCCAACTCATTTTAGTACTTTTAGTTGTAACTTGTAACTCGAGGTCTTTGGTGGTCCAACTACAGTTTTGATCGTCACAACCTGTTAATTAAGGACTGCTACTGATGGCAGAACGTGTAATGATGAATAGTTGCATAACAATGATCAATCAGTTTGAGAAAAACATAGTTCCATAAACAATATTCTTAACTTTAATGAAAGCCTCATTCATAGTTTTTAGAACACACAAAAATGAAAAAAAAAACCCAGACTGACTGTTGCATGTAACAGTACATATGTAAATAGATAATGATTGTTACACATCAACTATGCAAATATATTCATTCACATTGATGGAGTGTGAGTACCACAATGTTGTGGGCAGTACGGTAACATCCTTTAGCGACTGCAATCATCTATGATATTGACTAGTGCTACACCAACAATAACGATTGTTACATATTGGCTAGCTGTAAAACACTTGTTAGATATTGGCTAAGAGCAACTACAGTACAACTTTTTGTCACTTATTTGCTAGCAGTAACAGCATCTGTTAGATACAGAGCTAGCAATAACAATAACAATTGTTAAAAATTGGCTAGCAGCAACAACAACAACAATTGGTACATACATAGATGGTGGATAGCAGTAACAACGACAGTTAGGCACTGGCTAGCAGTAACAACAACTATGTATTGTTAATAATTGGCTAGAGCAACAACAACTACAGGCAGTTATCAATCGCAACCAGTTAGTTATTTTTCCAAACTTTGAAAATGTACTGATGCTTGATGAAAAATAAACACGAAATTGTTGTTCGATTAAACCACAAATACGACGGTGATTAACAAAGCAATGCAATATATGTACACATGCCCGTCCTGATTACTGAGTGCAGCTCTGAACATTCAGTCAATACAATACCATATTGGCAAAATCATGATCACAAATAGCATAACTGTTAACATCAATAGGACCAAAATCAATGGCTTTGATACTAATAGCATAATTGGTTTTTGATCATTAGTCTTAATACCAACAGTACTGACAGCAACACGAGTATTGATAACACCAATGTTGTCAATGCAGTATTGTAGTACTGTATGCAGCACCTACTGTACAATGCCAGTACCAATTGTACCAGTACCAATTGTACCAGTACCAATTGTACCAGTACCAATTGTACCAGTACCAATTGTACCAGTACCAATTGTACCAGTACCAATTGTACCAGTACCAATTATAGCAAAAGGTCTATTAAGACACACGTTGCACGATCGGTCTGTCGCAATCTTCTAAACCACTGTTCGAAAAGTGATATGTTGTTTGTTGTGTTGTGTACAATGTATGTGATAATAACTAAATTAAGAGCAGAACTTGCATGTGCGTGCGCATTCCTGTCGCATAAAAAACTTTAATGAAACGCAAATGTCCGCCGAGTTTTCGTACCATCGACGGCACGCGTACCTGCGGTCAGAGCATTGACCATCACCAAAACCATCGTCATCTGAGTTGTTGCTGTTGTTGTTGTTGTTGTTGTTGCTGTTGTTGTTGTTGTTGTTGCTGCGACGACTAGAGGCTGACTTTTCATCCCCTGCAATGGAATGCAATGAGATATGGTGTAATGACTTGAAATGGCGTGCATCACAATGACATGCTTTTGTTTACATCATCAATACAGTACAGGACATAAAGATGTGGCCGGCTGCGCAGAATTTCGGCGAATTCGCTGAAATTTCAGCTACTACTGTTTTTATGCAATTTCTTGAAATTCATGTGTTTTTTATTGAATATTTTACTATACATGTGTAGACAATTCATAACTCTATATTGTTGCTCAAAAGTGAAAAAAATCTGTCAAGGGAATTTCCCTTTAAGGGCTATATTAACACAAGCCAATTTTCGTTGTGGGACCCGTTGCCATGGCAACACTGAAAACGAGCATGTGCCCTTGAGGGGATTTTCCCATTATAAACAATAGATCAAACTCGTATTAACAATCGAAAAATTAAAGTTATGATTTGTCTACACATGTATAGTAAAATATCAAAAAAAAATACATGAATTTCAAGAAATTGCAAAAAAAACAGTTGTCGCTGAAATTTCAGCGAATTCGCCGAAATTCTGCGCAGCCGGCCACATCTTTATGTCCTGTACTGTATGCACAAAGTTTGCTTAATCAAACTGGACAAGAGTGCAGAAGCGAAAATGAAACTTGTGTAAAAAATATCACTTTAAGTGTTTGGCAGCTTTTTCATGTTTAGAAAAGAGAATATTTTTGAAGAAGGTGGATTCAATAGTTTTGAAGCAACTTTACACCGTGAGGAACGAATTCTACTCTTGGGAACTTTGTAGAGAGCGTTGAATTGCACTTTTCGTTCCTCCAGTGTGTGCAATAGTTCATGCCGG
>OZ038443.1:33775151-33791849 GCA_964036265.1 Daptonema setosum
CTGACTTACTGAATGACTGACTGACAGACTCACAGACTGACCTACTCACTGATTGACTGAATGACTGACTTACTGAGTGACTGACTGACTGACTGACTGACTGACTGACTAACTGACTGACTGGCTGACTGACTGACTGACTGACTGACTGACTGACTGACTGACTGACTGACTGACTGACTGACTGACTGACTGACTGACTGACTGACTGACTGACTGACTGACTGACTGACTCACAGACTGACCTACTCACTGATTGACTAAACGACTGACTTACTAAATGACTGACTGACTGACTGACTGACTGAGTGACTGACTGACTGACTGACTGACTGACTGACTGACTGACTGAAGGACGTTACAGTCTTATTATAATCTTGATTAATTGATTGATATCTTGGTTGATTAATTGATTGACTGATGGTCTAACAGTTGGCTGTAAGGATGACCGGGTGTACTCGTATCCATCTGGGTTAACGACAGGTGTGATGTAGAACGTGACGGCATTCATCATGTCTGTGATGTCTCTGTCCACCCCATAACCCGTCACCAGCTACTAGATAAAGTGCTGTGTCAGTCAGTCAGTCAGTCAGTCAGTCAGTCAGTCAGTCAGTCAGTCAGACAGTCAGTCAGTCAGTCAGTCAGTCATTTAGTCAGTCAGTCAGTCAGTCAGTGTGTCAGTCAGTCAGTCAGTCAGTCAGTCAGTCACAATGACAGTCAGGCCTACCTTATTAATAAAGTACATGGCAGTATGTGGTGCAGCCCACTCTCTTGCATGTATGCCACCGTCAATCCAGATAACAGGTTTGCTATCGTCCCGTACAGGTGATCCAAGCTGACAAAATGTTACATACATTATGTAAATAAAATGAGTGTATTATACTCGTTTATGTCCAAGTATCATAAATAAACAATCTGAATACACAATCGTGTATAAATAATTCTGTGCAGCACAACGCTATGACGATCGCTTAAAACTGAGTTTATGAGTTTTCATGATACTAACTGAGACTTACTTGCTCGAAGCAGTCTGAACTTTTTACGAGCCTTTGTCAAATTCTAAGCTTAAAGAAACTTAAACCAGAGCGTGAGCCTTTTAAAAATCGTATCGAGCCATAGTCTAATATTAAGCGTGATACTAAGCCTAAGCCAACAGCCAACTTTTATGGTAACAATGGGTCTTCTCTGGTGTGTCCAACCGATGGTCATGTCTTGTGCGATATTCGGGTACTGATCTACTATGTCTGCCATATAGCGACGCATCTAAAAGCAATCACTCACTGACTCACTCACTGACTCACTCACTCACTCACTCACTCACTCACTCACTCACTCACTCACTTACTCACTCACTCACTCACTCACTCACTCTTTCACTCACTCACTCACTCACTCACTCACTCACTCACTCACTCACTCACCTACTCACTCACTCACTCACTCACTCACTCACTCACTCACTCACTCACTCACTCACTCACTCACTCACTCACTCACTCACTCACTCACTCACTCACTCACTCACTCACTCACTCACTCACTCACTCACTCACTCACTCACTCACTCACTCACTCACTCACTCACTCACTCACTCACTCACTCACTCACTCACTCACTCACTCACTCACTCACATCACTCACTCACTCACTCACTAACTCAACTCACTCACTCACTCACTCACTAACTCACTCACTCACTAACAGTGAGTGCTCCTCCTCATCGGGTTGTGCTGTGCCCTCCTCCGCAATCGAATAGCCGACCAGCATAGTCAATGCAATTATCATAATCGTTCTCATTTGTCCGCGTTTCGTTGAAAAATTTAACATTTTTAGTATTTTTAAACACGTTCGCCGGTTTCGTTTTTCTGGTGTGGCTAAGGCGTCCGTACAATGTTTGGCAGTAGTTGACAATTAAAGTGCGATGCAGTTTTGATGTATTTTGATGTAAATATTATGTATAATTATTTATTTATGATGTGAGGACCGACTACGAACCGTTATCCATGGTTGTTTGACTGACTCTCCCAATCCACCGATTGTCTGTAAAACGCGAATCCTGAAGTCCTTGTTTTTTATTATTTTATGTGAACAATATAGGCTTTTTAGTGAAAGCGAGCTCGAGTTGATCGGTTGACCTCTGCTCGTTCGATTAGTTTTCACAGCCTACATAAATAAGTATGTACATACATAATAACATACACATACACATTTATTGTACCTATTACATAACAGTATTTACATACATACGTACATACAACAGATGATAAAGCATGTCAAAAGTCAAGGCACGGAGGATTCTGATTCGTCTGGTGGGAATGATTATACGGACATTTACAATCCGGTAAAAAGAGGATCTGGATACGCATTATAGCCTTCAGATGGACGTTGCGCAAATCACCACAATTGATTTTAAATGATCGCTCGACCAAGTTCTGTCAATTATCATGTCTATCAATTATCAAGTTCTATCAATTATCAAGCTCTATCAATTATCACGTTTAAAGTTTGTTAGATTTTTTGTGTTGCACAGCCGAATGTGATCACTTACATACATACGAGCAGCTAAGAAAGGTCGTGATCTCTGACATGAGATAAATAAGCTATAAAACAACAAGCTATAACACGCTAACATTCATACAACACTTTCATCTGTATACTGCTCGTGTTTCATTATGCTAGACGTTGTAAGACTTTCGAACATTGTTGCAGGTGAAAAATCTTACTGGGGAAACCGGCTTCGCTCATTTCTCCGAGGTAATAGGCATGTAATTAACTAGAAAAAAATTGCAAAAAAACATCAGAATTACAGGTTATTTCACTGAAGATTGAAGCACTTTAAAAATTAAAATGTTTGCATCATTTTGAGCCATTCTCAGATTTTAAAAGCTCGTATGCAATTGACACTGAAAGAAAAATCTTACGGATCCTACGCAAACCCGATTCAGTATTTTGCATAACCAATCATGAGCAGTATAACTCCGCTCACGAAAACTCCGGCTGCTTTGAACTAAGTGTTGTGTTCGAACTTGTTTGACTGATGATAAGACGTGCTTGTCTCACTCCGTATTCTTTAATCAACCAACATTATTACTCATAAAGCGTTACAAATTTGAAGTGAACGGAAAGTAACAGTAAACCGTTTGCACGGTCGTTTTAATGATGAGTTTAACAATGTATATGACATAACGCAATTTATTAATAGTGCATATAACATAACAAAATATTTAACAATGCATATAACATAACGCAATACTTAACAATATATATAACATAACGCAATATTTAGCAATGTATACATAAAACATAGCACAAAATGTAACAATGTAACATAGTATTCAAACGATGTACTTATAACCAAAGGCACTTAATCACGGTCAATACACTTGTTACTCACACTTGCCCGATGTGCGGGGGCGGCTACTCAATTCAATTAAAACCGTGTAAACTTGAAATTGATGCAGAGAACAGACGGAGAAGTGATCACGTAATCATTTATGTGCATACAATACATCAAATCGTAGGTATTTGAGCATGTATTCTTTACGATTAGATGATACTGATTGGGTTGTATCATTCATCAGCATTTAAATCCAAATCCAGTGCCCTTCCAAAATTTTAACTTCACTCTAAAGTAACGAGAGTGGCGTCAAAATCTGATGGAAGCCTTTCTCTTTTGTGTTCTGTAGGTAGAATGTGTTCTGTCAATATGTACATACATAATACCTCCTCCTACACGATAAAAGGAATGTGAGCCCAACATTTTCACAGACGATCCTGTTACTGCTCTCAAGTTTTTTTATATGCAATTCAATAATCAAAATATTATAAGAGTATTTTCAGAGTATTATAAGAGACATCATATGAGAATGGTGTTTGGCAAGTGACCGGAGATGTTGATTAAGCTGAATGGCAATAGAGAGACCCATAGCGAGGATTTTTCTCAAGTAAGGTTTCGAACTAGGATCACTAGTTTATGAGGCTGGCGTCTTACGCACTAGGCTGGACAGGCGACATTGTAACCACTAATCACTTTTGTTCCTAAAGCATATAAATAACTTTTTTCTATACAAACAACTTTTCAAACCAGCAGAATAAAATTAGCTGTTTCAGTTTATGGGTGGTAAAACCCAGTTTATAAACAGGTTGCTCTATAGTTGAGACAAACTTGTTCAAAAACTCATCACTATCAGAAAAAAAGCTGATAGAATAGAAAGTATTATGATAATAGAAAATAAACATGAGTGAACGAACGAATGAATGAATGAGTGAGTGAGTGAGTGAGTGAGTGAGTGAGTGAGTGAGTGAGTGAGTGAGTGAGTGAGTGAGTGAGTGAGTGAGTGAGTGAGTGAGTGAGTGAGTGAGTGAGGTGAGTGAGTGAGTGAGTGAGTGAGTGAGGGAGTGAGTATGAGTGAGTGAGTGAGTAAGTGAGTGAGTGAGTGAGTTAGTGAGTGAGTGAGTGAGTGAGTGATGTAGTGACTGAGGTAGTGAGTGAGTTTTGGAGTGAGTGAGTTTTGGAGTGAGTGAGTTTTGGAGTGAGTGAGTTAGTGAGTGAGTGAGTGAGTGAGTGAGTGAGTGAGGGAGTGAGTGAGTGAGTGAGTGAGTGAGTGAGTGAGTGAGTGAATGAGTAAGTGAGTAAGTGAGTGAGTGGGTGAGTGAGTGGGTGAATGAGTGAGTGAATGAGTGAGTGAGTGAGTGAGCGAGCGAGCGAGTGAGTGAGTGAGTGAATGTGTGAGTGAGTGAGTGAGTGAGTGAGTGAGTGAGTGAGTGAGTGAGTGAGTGAGTGAGTGAGTGAGTGAGTGAGTGAGTGAGTGAGTGAGTGAGTGAGTGAGTGAGTGAGTGAGTGAGTGAGTGAGTGAGTGAGTGAGTGAGTGAGTGAGTGAGTGAGTGAGTGAGTGAGGTAGTGACTGAGGTAGAGAGTGAGTTTTGGAATGAGTGAGTTTTGGAGTGAGTGAGTTTTTGAGTGAGTGAGTTGTATAGTGTGAGTTTTGAATCATGTAGCATTTATATCTAATAATGAGTTTTCCAGTGAACACCGTTTAACTTATCGGAATTCGTGAACCTGGTTGTTATGCAGCGTAAAGTAGAGGATTGTATTGAACTGTGTGAATGACTGAGTTGACTGATGTGTAACATAACACAGTGCAACAGCATAACATAACACAACAATAAAACGTGTGTTGTGTGCTGTGGCAATGCATCGCCATAAAAATCACTTTCGTCCATTCGGTTGAGGAACTCTGCACTTGGCTATCACAAAATTTACTGACTGCAGATACAATTTATAAATACTGTACATGATAATCGTATGTTTTGGAGACTTGCAACTAAAAGACGGTAGCTCATCCGCTCTAACCATGATTGTGTGCTGAACTTTGACTTGTACGTCAATTAAACATAATAATAGTGGCGGATACAAGCTTCATCTCACATAAATGTAAAGAAGCCAGTGTAATACAAGTATTTTATATGACCCGAGTTGTATCCCGTTTCAATAAAATACACTTTTATGTCAACTGGTTTTGTATTGATAATGTTGTATCCAGCCAAACCCTGAACACAACCAAATATTTGCTTTTTACGTCCACGCACGACCGTCCAAATCGACTATTTCATCTCAAATTCGAATTTCGCACGGCGCGTAAACGAATCGGTGAAAATTGAAATTATTTGTCTGGCTGAATTAAATGGCTGAAAGACGAAAAAACTGTACCGCTTGTTACGCTTACGGGTGAACTTGACTACTGCTAACATAGAATAATTGCATAATTAACTCAACGAAAATATTTTTGTTCATTTCAGTATTCATAAATCAGGAGTGAACACAACAGCAAAACTTGTTGATCGTAAACACTTTTATTTAAAATTCATGATCCAAATGAAACTATTTGCTGAATCAAACATATTTTTTGATGGTTTGAAGCTCGAGTTCTTTTTTTGCCTGTAAAAAATCCGATTATGAAAAAAACATAGTTTTCAAACAATAGCAAATAAGAGCAAATGGGCTGTTCATCTTCCTAGGTATAAACGGTAAATTTCGTTTAGTTCTTTTGGCCCGCCTAAAATGTACGACATCTCGGTACACCACCGTTATTTTTTTATGAAAAAACTAGCGATTAAAATTTACTTAATGTAAAAAAATTTTGCTATTTAATGTTGCAGCTATTTAGATAGTTAATTAGCTATTGGAAATAGTGGCAAACGCATAATCACTCAGCATTAAGTTTAATAATGTTTGTAAACATCACAGAAAGCGAAAACGAAAACAACAACAACAACAACAACAACAACAACAACAACAACAACAACAACAACAACAACAACAACAACAACAACAACAACAACAACAACAACAACAACAACAACAACAACAACAACAACAACAACAACAACAACAACAACATTATCAACAACAACAACAACAACAACAACAACAACAACAACAACAACAACAACATTATCAACAACAACAACAACAACAACAACAACAACAACAACAACAACAACAACAACAACAACAACAACAACAACAACAACAACAACAACAACAACAACAACAACAACAACAACAACAACAACAACAACAACAACAACAACAACAACAACAACACACTAAATCTTGAAGAAAATAAGAAAGTTATTGTGTGTGGTGAGCGAGCGGTCGTGGCCAATACTTTGTAATCAGAACAGCCCCCTCCCCCATGTTGTTTCACTTGTGTTAACTGCAACAATGCCTGTCTCTCTGTCTCACTTTCTCGATGTCCTGCTCTCTTGCCTTAATTAAGTGAGTCGATATCCAGGATTGATTCCTTTCAGCTTTTCACCCATAATTCTAGATAATGTATGCGTGATTAAGGTATTGGTTGGTGAGAAGGGTGATTGCAGGATGCAACCCTTCCGCCCGTTTATGGCAACGTTGCGGTTGCAGCGAATGTGTGTTGCACCCGTAATCAACGATCAAACCATAAATCATATCATCATCACACGTGTTTCGTCTGGTTACACGTTCGTTGCTTCGCTTTGCTTTCGTTTTGTTTCGTTTCGTTTCGTTACACGCATCGTCACGAAACTGAAACGCGGGTGCGGGTGAAACATATAACAGGTTTCGGAACATTAACAACTGTCAACGGTATATAAAACTTTTAAAGTATGCACTGCATGAGTAAAGTAATTGTAAATTCATTAGAGGTGTAAAAATTTTCAAGCAGTCACTGATTGTAATATTGTATTTACATAGCAACAGACAGCTGGTTATGTAACCTGTAGACACGTGTGATTGTGGAGCAGTTTACGTAACATGAAAACGAACTGACTGATTCAATCAATGACTGGCTGATCGACAGATTCACTAAGGTTGACACTTGACGACCGATTGATTTACATGATTGACGTTTGAAGTGGATGTACAACTGTTACAATAAATACATACTTGATGAAATTAACGGCACATTTACAGTAGAATACATACAATTTCTTCCGATATAAACGTTTAAGGCAAACAGTAAACTCACAGTGGTTAATATTAAGCCAACAATACTGTGTTGAAGGTAGTAAGGCAAGTTAAGCCATCATTACTGTTTGACAGACAGATATTATATGCAACGTAATTGATTAAAAGAATGATTAAAAGAGCGAAAACCCATGAAAATCTGGGATATACAGACCACATTCTTGAAGAGTCAAAACCATACCATATTTTTATTTTGTTCATCGGGAAAAGTCTTATTCAGCGCGATTTATAGTTGTAAACAGAATTTCTTATAACCAATTAGGAGGCCTACATATGCAAGTTAAGCCATCAAAACTGTGTGACAAGTACATGGTGTCCCAGCGAGAGGTTCACGATTTGTTTTTTGAATAACTTTTGTGTACGTTGAGCAATATTCTTAAAATTTGATACAGTGATTACCAAAACTTTTTCCGTTTTTCTCCTTTTAAAAATTTACAAATTCATTCAGTACAGCTTAAAAAACTAGATTTTTGAACGAATTTTTAATAGACTTTCATTTGGAGACATACTCAAAACTAGTTTAATAGTGATTGTACGACAATTTTATTCGCAAATGAGCAAGAAACAATGTAAATACATTTAATTGTCATTATTTTGTCACTTCTGATCACAACTTTATTGTTAATCAAATCAACTCAACCCATGCGCGCGCCCAAAGTCAGCGTCAGCGTGCTATTTGAACCGGCGGTTTAAGCGGGTCTTTTTCTTTGACGGAAATGTCATCAGTGACTAGTATTTACACATGCTCAATAACTTTTTGCTACCAAAACTCGAAGATATCAAGGAATTCGTAAATGGAACAATGGTCAAGCAAGCTGACGGAGCCCCACCTCACTGAGCACATTCTGTGCGTGCACGATCACTTCACTGAATGAATCGGACGTGGAGGAACCACAGATTGACCGGTGCGATCTCCCGATTTGACCGCTTCTGATTACTGGTTTTGGGGACATCTGAGGGAACTTGTTTCTTCCATCAACATCAACGCAGTTAAAGAATTAAAGGCATCATCTCAATGGTAATCGCCAACATTGCTGCCGAATCGCGACTGCAAGCATTACTCGCTTTTGTAACCCGTATGCGAGTTTACTAACTGCACTATTCTGAGAATCCAAAATTGCCAAACCTGTAATTTGCGAGTTTTTTTATAACAAAAGTGTTTTGGAGAATCGAAATTTTCAAATTGTATATGTATTTTCAATCCACTACTTAATTTTTCAAACGGATCCCACCTCCGCGCTCCGCGCGGTGCTGACGCGCTTGTCCTCGCTATCGCTCGGACAAGCCAGCCTCACGATAAGTTATCGGGGTTAACGAACAGTAAAACTTCAAAGGGAATAGTAAAACTTCGAAAAAACTCGTCTGCGGCCAGTATTTTACCAAAATTTTACAAATGGTTTTGCACCCAGAACTTCTCGCATGCGAGGCCAACACCCTAACCACCAGGCCATACTGGCTTTGGTTGATATGTGATAAATGCTGGTGTCAACATGACCGTAGAAGCACGCGTTGGTTGCATTCACTGCACGTGTTGAATTTCGGATTCTCAGAGTAGTGCAGTTAGAAAACTTGCAACCCGTATCGATCATTGTATTGAAAAATCTGGTGGTCATAACAAATAAGACTCATCTTTTAAATTGTTTCTTGCATAATTTGTAAATAAACTTGTCGTATAATCACCATTAAACTACAGGGTGGTCCGAAAAAAATGCCAACACTTTAGTGACGAATATTTTCCGACACAAATCACCGATTTCATTGCGCTTCTCAGGGATTAACACCAACATATTAACTTAGCGAACTCTAAAATATCAGAGAAATCGGTCAATC
Source organism: Daptonema setosum (assembly GCA_964036265.1). NCBI lineage: Eukaryota > Metazoa > Nematoda > Chromadorea > Monhysterida > Xyalidae > Daptonema > Daptonema setosum. The sequence continues at coordinate 33,784,490 of OZ038443.1, forward strand.
ACAGCAGCCAAAACGCCTGATTGCGTTGAAAACTGCGTGTGGAGGAAAAACCGAGGTATATGCGCGTGCTGACAAAAAACATGTTTTAGACGTTTTAAATGAAACATGAATCGACAGAAAGTTATTAATTGAAATAAACACATTGTTATGTCTTACTTTTAATTTTAGTAAATTTGAAGTGTTTTTCAAGTTTTTTTGCTCAAGAATGTAAAATTTTCCTGTTAGCCTGAGAAGAGTCATATTCTTGCCTTTGCAAAAAAATTTATGAACAAAAAATTTTTTGAACGGAAAAAAGCAAATTTAAAAATCAAAATGCTTTAAAACAAATGCTGACATACATCGAACTTTTACTTGCTCAACCAGCTAAGGCTGATGTTTACCCTGACAAGTGAAAATGATAGTACATGCAACAAGTGATGTAACCCTCGGTTTTTCCTCCATGCGCAGTTTTCGACGCAATGAGGCGTTACGGCCGCTGTGATTGGTCAATCTCTCTGATATTATACATTTTTCTAAGTAAAAATGTTGATGTTAATCCCTGAAAATTTCAGCTTAATCGAACATCTATGTCACAAGATATTCCGCAAAAAATTGTTGGCATTTTTTTGGACCACCCTGTAGTTTTAAGTATGTTTCCAAATGAAATTCTATTGAAAATTCGTTAAAAAAATAGTTTTTTTTTCAATCGACTGTAACACAAGCTGTACTGAATGAATTTGTAAATGTAAAAAAGCAAAAAAATTGCCAAAGTATTGGTAATTACAGTATGAAATTTTAAGAATAGTCCTCGACGTACGCAAAAGTTATTCAAAAAACAAATCGTGAACCCTTCGCTGGGACACCCCCGTACATAGGATGGCAATGACCAAGATGGTATTAGCCATCGATTGTGGCTATCATTATACATGCTAACACTACACCTGACAAATGAGTTTTCGTCTATTTTTAACAACCAAATTATGACCAATAAGAAGTTTGGAATCCCAACTATAGTCGGTTATGATAAACCTTTCCAAATAGGTGTACATGATTTTATGTACAGACACATAGAGAAATATGTAGTAGCTCTGTTTCGTCGTATTAAAAAATTTTCCGAGAATAGGTTTACAGTTTTTTGTCTTTTCCCTCCTAAAATTCTCTCGTAAACATTTAGGCCACATAAATTAAACACGATGAAAATTTTTTTTTCATTTTTTTGTGTGGTTTTAGATTATTTTATGACAAATTCGGAAAGGTTTATCATAACCGACTATATGGAAACATGATATTTTTAACAAACATGTACATATGAACATCTGATGTTTAAATCTGTCTGGAGGTGATGGAGCAACTCCAACATAGACTACACCAACGTTATTTTCAACTCATCGAATTATCATCATTCATTAACTCGTATTCAACTGTCCATTAAATCATTCGTAATATTCAAATTCCAATCAAACTGACCAGTAAAAATTCAAAACCACATTTATTTGAATAAATATGACAGTTACTTTAGAAATGTGGACACCATGTACGAACGTCCGTGTAAGGGCGCGTTCAGAGTCGTCTCAAGAATTTTATTTGTAACACTTCCGGAACTCATAAAAACAAATTTTGATCCAACCAAATGTTTCAAACATTTTTATCGGGAACAAAACTTTTTTAATGTGTATCGAAAGGTTTACAAATAAAATTCTTGAGACTTTCTCAAGAAAACTCTGAAAGCGCCCTAAATACATGTACATGCACTAAAGACCATGCATACATAAAATGTTAAACATGCGATGACAAATCACAAAGGCAAAAGGTTTGAGACAAGACACTTAGTGGAGTAGCTAATAGATTGGTAGGCATACTTTGACTAAAATGAAAATGGTGCTGAACTTTCATAAGAGATGCATAACAGCAACAACAACAACAACAACAACAACAACAACAACAACAACAACAACAACAACAACAACAACAACAACAACAACAACAACAACAACAGCAGCAGCGGCAACAACAACAACAACAACAACAACAACAACAACAACAACAACAACAACAACAACAACAACAACAACAACAACAACAACAACAACAACAACAACAACAACAACAACAACAACAACAACAACAACAACAACAACAACAACAACAACAACAACAACAACAACAACAACAACAACAACAACAACAACAACAACAACAACAAAAATAGCAATTTAATACTTGCATGGGTTTGAATTGGTGAACGTTGTGGACGCATTGGTTGAATATGTATGAGTGCGAAACCGAGTTTGGGCAGCGTTGGTTTGGTATTGTGGTATTGTGTTGTGTGTGGTCGTGAAACGACGAGTTGCCATGGACTACTTCACATTTTACACAAGTGATTATTTAGTGCAAACGCTTGTACTCATTATCATCGTGATCATATCATCATTATGATACTCGTATAAAAAGCACGATTTCTTTAAATAAAACAGTAAGATTGGCCATCGTAAAAGAAGATTGAAACCATCCGCCTAGAATTTCGTCGAAGTTGGCAAATGAAGTTTATCAAAATATATATTGTTGGTGGTGACGAGAGCAAACACGAAATGGACAACGCAAAAAGTGTCAGAATTTGTTAACAATATTGAGTTCGATGGACAAATGTGATATACATATATAGCAGCATCTGAACATATTGTGACACACAAATCATGTTTTATGAAATATGTTGTAACCGAATCAATGGTAACGAGTTTCTGCCGCGCAGCGCCTGCTTTTTATAGCCAGTCTTTTTCAATGACCAATCAAGGTTGTATCCTTTAGTTTAACAGTTTTGTGTTCATATTTTAATAAAAATGACCGCTGCATCCGAGAAATGTAACACATGAGCTCATTGGAGACTACCTTATGTATATGTCATGGTTTTTGATCACTTCTCATAATTGTGAATAAGCATGCACCCTTAATGATAATCACCTTTCATGTTGCAAGGTTTCTGATGTTCTCTCATGAGCAAGAATCACCTCACATGAGACTTCTGTGATTAGCCTATAGCCTATTGGCTTATATGGTGATCAACCTGAATGGGTTATTATGGGATATCATACAAGGCGATTAGATACATTATCACCGCCAATGGTATACCCTAAATTAAAGTGTTCTCACTTGAGCTAATCATCTGAAATTACAACGTTTCACTCCAGATTTCATATGCGTATTTTAATAAATGTTACATCATATGTTAAAAGAACCATACTAACCGCAACTCAATTCCATTTCACCAACAACTTTAAGCCTTTTCTGACAAATTTTGCTAATTGAAAAATACAAGTCATTTTTTCAACAAAAATCGATGTTCCAAAACTCAGAGTTTTTCATTGATTCGTATTACTGCATAAAAGCTGGAAAAAATTGTTGGATTACAAAACAAAAATTTACCAACGAAAATAATTACTGAAATTATTGTGATGAAAATTCATGGAACCAAAGTTTATATCTCCTTAAAAATACAGGAGTAAATTTATTGCAATTACTCAGGTCGCAATTCAATTCCGAATCCGAAATTCTACTATAACTAACGGTGTTTGCGTGGAATTTCCCGCAAATTTCACAATAAATTTTTTTCCAGACTATGATGATTAAAGAACAACTGACAGTCGGCGACATACATACTGGAAGTATTCATGTATTTAGATGAGTTAGTCTTAAGTAAAAAAATAACTGTTCAAAGAAAAATGCTACGAACAAACAGCTGAACAGTGCCGCTTTCGAGTTCCGACCTCACAATAGACAGACAGACAGACAGACAGACAGACAGACAGACAGACAGACAGACAGACAGACAGACAGACAGACAGACAGACAGACAGACAGACAGACAGACAGACAGACAGACAGACAGACAGACAGACATAAAGTCACAAATCACCAGTATAAAATGTAAATTTTCCTATCTAAACGAATGACCATCATAATTCAGTTATCCTATTTCAAATGACGTACGTAATTGAGTACACATGTTTTGCTGAGCAGCAACGCGGCAGTCTGTACCTGACAAACAACTACATATTACTGGCCACAACCAAATCAGGTACAAAAACAGGATTCGCATAACAAACTGTGTGTCATAACCGTGCGGATTCAATGATCAGTGCTCGTTACAATCATTCAACTTTATTTCAATCAACCCGGTCTCCCGTCATCATAGGTCAATAATGACCATATGAAACCTGAATACTGAAATAACAGAACTTGAGTGCCCTGCTTAACAATCTGGTCAAGTTTATTTGATGTTAGCGCACAGGTTATTTCATCACGAATGTTGTTTTTGTTGTTGTTGTTGTTGTTGTTGTTGTTGTTGTTGTTGTTGTTGTTGTTGTTGTTGTTGTTGTTGTTGTTGTTGTTGTTGTTGTTGTTGTTGTTGTTGTTGTTGTTGTTGTTGTTGTTGTTGTTGTTGTTGTTGTTGTGCTTGTTCGCTCATTCAATCATTATTGTATATCAGGATCATGAATAACAGGATCCACGACCGCATTCACATTATTATCCAAAATTTAACGTTTCCAAAAAAACAGGAAAATGTGGGTGTAATAAAGAACAGGTTTTATTGTTACTGAGTGGATGTTAGCAAAAAGAATTCCAATCTATCACCGTAACATTCTCAGACTTTAACTTTGAATATGCAACATTTCTTCCACATGACTTGCAACACGGTCACACATTGCTAACGAATCAATAATGATGAGCTTCATCTGCTACGTAGTAAACATCTACTGCAGTTCCGAAATTCAGTTCTCAAGGTCTGACACGTGTGTCCATTGGTTATCGTCAGTTTTACTATAATAACCATCAGAAAATGAAAATGCAATGAGTTTACAACTTTGCTAAGTTTTGTTTGGTCGGAGCATGGTTTATGGTTCATGGTTCATTTTCAAGCTAAGCGTTCGTCGATATGTACTGTTTAATGTTCGGGCTAAAACAGAGGTCAGCTCTTAACTCGTGCATTTTCACTTGTATGTGACAATTTTGAAATGAAATAAGTTAAAACAGGCAATAAACCATGGTTTCAATTACGTGTTGGCAAGCAAACTTGGATCTCGCAACCTGATGTGTCATTGACCTTTTTATTGCGTTTTGAGAATGATGAACTAAAACATGTTTGTTATGTTGTTGGTAAATGAAATAACGTTCATTCTCAATTATCACGTGAAAACAGTTTTTTTCCGAAAGATAATCAGGGCCATTGTTCACGTAAAATGGCCCGCCCTTCTTCACTGATTTTTCAGTTTCATACTGTTTCTAACTAAATTATTTTTTTCCATTTTATCAAAGAGAACATCAGAATCGATCCTTTGTTTAATTTTGAGCCAGTTTCAGCCAAAAAGAAATCTCACATGGTTTTTTTGGTAACTGACCGTCAACAAGTGTTATGAGACTTTTGGCCAACCCTGTATACAGGGTGTCCCCGGGTACCGTTAGCTCACCGAAAATCATGTCACAGAATTTCACCTCACCGAATTTGAGTCACCGAAGGTTAACCCACTGAAAATCAGCTCACCGACGACCTCGTCCCACATATATACAGGGTGGCCCAAAAGTTTATGTACACTTTTTGGCCGTCTTTTTCGCGTGTGTGAAATCATAAAATTACAACAGGTCAATAATGGATAGACTGGAAATTACATGAACTTTCCAAAAATGCCCTCCTTTTTGTTCTCAGACGAGTATTTCACGAGTTATACACATGAACGTAAAAAACACGTTTTTTTAATACTTTTTACGCTTGTTTTCCCCTTATTCGCGATTTAAATCTTGTATTATTCATATTTACTGTGACATGTCAGCGCAAGTGCTACAAATAAAGTAGAAAAAATAACTGCTAACTTGTAATTCACGCTAATTCAGATTACACAGATAAAGCAAGACCGTCAAAACATGAAAAATCAGCGTCAAATGCTATATCAGCCTTTTTAATGGCACGTGCACTGCAATTGGCTTGCATCAAGGCTCTTTTCAATGAAATGGTTAATAATACCGATAAAGTAGTTTTGAAAGTGATAAATGATTAAATTTATAGCATAATTTTCAACGGTTTCATCTAAAATAGCCCTGATGCAAGCCTATTGTAGTCAATGCACGTGCATTTGAACAGGGCTGGTATCGCATAACGCTAATGTTTCATGTTTTGACGGTTTTGCCTGATCTGGGTAATCTGAAGTTGCGTGATATACTAGTTAGCATTTTTTCTACTTTATTTGCAGTAATTACGCTGAAATACTCACAATCAATATGAATAACACCTGGTTTTAATCGTGAGTAAGAGTGAAATAAGCGTAAAAAGTAAAAAAACGTGTTTTTGTACGTTCGTGTGTATAACTCGTGAAAGATTCATCTGAGAACAAAACCGAGGGCATTTTTGGAAATTTCAGGTAATTTCCAGTCCGACCATTATTGTCCCGTTGTATTATGATGATTTTACACACGCGAAAAAGATGGCCAAAAAGTGTACATAAACTTTTGGGCCACCCTGTATGTGTGTACATACATATACTGTAATTTGCAACATTTTAATCTACGGACAAATTTTTCATTGTGCTCTCATCATACAGTCTGATATTTCATTTACCGCAAACTGGTGGTTTTACAGCGAGATTAAAAATGGATAAAACATAACTGAAATTACTAGTGAATCCTTTAAAAAATTCTTTAATAAAACTGAAAACGTTTTAATGATTACATATATGTATATCACGACCACGAGTTTTGTAAAAAGCCGCCCAAATCCATTGAGAATAATGTTGTGTTTCAAATGAAATGCGTTTATAACTTGTCAGGTTTCATACAGGAGATGATGGAAGTAAATGTGGTTTTACGATCACGATTGATAATTATTACTGTCTGAAACATGTTTACTTGTTTTCTTATATCTAGCATACTGTATTATATGATCAAGTTAAGCGTTTGTCCGAGTACGACGACCGTAAGCCGTTACAACTGCTGCTGAACGCGGTGGGCATGGGCAGTACTGCAAAATATAGTGACTCAATCAGTCACTTAACTCACTCACTCACTCACTCACTTAATTACTCACTCACTCACTCACTCACTCACTCACTCACTCACTCATTCACTCACTCACTCACTCACTCACTCACTCACTCACTCACTCACTCACTCACTCACTCACTCACGCACTCACTCACTCACTCACTCACTCACTCACTCACTCACTCACTCACTCACTCACTCACTCACTCACTCACTCACTCACTCACTCACTCACTCACTCACTCACTCACTCACTCACTCACTCACTCACTCACTCACTCACTCACTCACTCACTCACTCACTCACTCACTCACTCACTCACTCACTCACTCACTCACTCACTCACTCACTAAC
>OZ038443.1:33792049-33804549 GCA_964036265.1 Daptonema setosum
ATGGATACTATGGATACTATGGATAATTGCATACTAAGTCGAGGATGATATGATTGAATGTGGGTATGATTGATTCAAAGGATAAGATACTGAGAATGTGAATGAAAGAATAAATGAGTGCCTGAATAAAGATCGGAGAGTTATTGAGTGAGTGAGTGACGGACTCACCCTGAAGTCGTTCATGTCCTTCATGGTGTCTTCATGCAGAATGGATATCTCATTGTACAACTGTGGTACAACAATAATCAGGGACAGCAACGCGGCACCGCTGGCCAGAACTCCACATGTAGCGAGCACAGAGGTGACACCCATCACGTTGTAATTGTATGTTGTTGATCTGAAAGATTTTACATCACACCACACTAACATCATTTTTCAAAAACAATTGCCGTATATAATTGTATGATTTAATCCAACTGACTTAACGATACATATTAACAGCAAACTAGGTCAACAATACTATTCACCATTGTACATACATGAGCACATAAGCAGTTAAATAGTAATTTGAATGTTTTAACTGAATCACTTGGTGAGTACTGTAAACGTTGCAAGTCAGTTTAATACATATTTTTTATGAATAATATACACTATTCGGTGTTAAATAATAGAATAATATCATTACACGCAACCGTACATCACTTTTAAAACCTGGTTAGTGATCGATAGAACAGGGTTGAAGACGATATAGTTTCTATAATTGTACATATCACCTCTAATCAGTCAATCAAGAAACAATTCTCTCGTCAATCTTTAAAGTATGGTATTTCATGGAATGTCTGATGTGTTTGTTAGCACGCGCAACAGTTACATCATACAGAAAGTGACGGGTCACGCTTCAATCACCCATAATTAAAACAACATTGAAGGGACTCAGTCAAGTTAACTCGTAATCAGCCAGTTATTAAGCAACTCTACAATAACTGTATAAACGTCATCGTTATTCACCATCAAGTTATAAAAATTGACGAAAATTGCTCGGCGAAAACTAGGGTAGCAACTTTGTTTTTATGTGACAAGAGCGAATGCACTGACGAACAGTTCAATTCGACTTTTATACAATCAAAAGCACTACGTCGATTACGGCCATCACTTTTGTGCGATGATTACTTGCGGAAATGAAATGCTGAACATTCATGCTAATTTGTGGGAGATTTGGTGATTCGGAAAACTGGTTGACTGAGACATCCAATTCAGAGCAACGAACACACAAAAGTCGTGCATGACCGGATCAATCACATACATTTGTATGTACGATGTAATTCAAGATACATATACATGTACATGTACATACATATTTATAACCATATACATACAAAACGGATCTCACGATAAGTTTGAAAGAAGTGTTTTTGGAAATCCGATTTGAAATTCAAAGAGTTGTAAATTCAGTAACCATTGACCTTTTTATCAAAGACTAACGCTAAAAACAGTAGCCACAACAGATTGTTCAACGATTGTTGAGGGGTTAGGTTTTGTGAGTTACTGTTTGTTGAGATGAATGTTTGTACATAAATATTTATGTACAATATGTATGTATTTATGCAAGCTGATAGATTCTATTTTTTTGCGCTTCTGAGCAAAAACAGCGTTTTCGATTCGTGCCCTCCCTTACAATCAGTGTACAACTCCTCATCTGTTCAGCATTTCTATTCAGGTTGTGTGTAAACGTTTGGCATTATCATTCCTTTCAACGATGCCTCATTCACATGTATAGAAGCATAGAATGTAACGTACATTCGGACCCATATTCAAAATCAAGCAATGATTTTTTATAGATGCATAGATGCAAAGAATATGAAGTAAACGTAGATGCGCACCTACATAAAAAATCAAACGACGATGTCTAATAGATGCATAGAATTTTTAAAGTACAATGGAATACCTGTAAATTCGCATCTATGTTCAAGATCTAACAACGATCCTTAAAAAATATCATGTTTTATACTGTAGTCATAAAATGAGAGAAATGAAGCAGTTGTGTTGGGCAGTGATCATATAATTGATTGTATTGATGTGAATTGAGGCGTAACAATGCTACTAGCATAACATAACAAACACGTCAATCACCCACCCGATTACGGCCGATTCACCCACAAATGCTAACAACATGTTATTATCGTTAAGCGAATGGTAATTAAATGACCAATTAAAAAACGGGTGAAACACTATGTGACTATACTGAAACGACAAAAGTAATGACAGAAGACGACCACGAAATGATACAAGATGACCACGGAATGATAGAAGACGACCCCGGAATGATAGAAGACGACCACGGAATGATAGCAGACTACAGCCGTCACACTTCGTGTTTCCCATAAAATTGGTGATGCAAAGAAAACAGAAAACCATGAGTTTAATTATGGCAAAATGACAATCGTTAAATGGCCCAAGTCCCCTGATACACGCTTCATTCGTAATCATCTGATAAATCATCAAGATTTAAGTAGTATAGGGTCATCATTTTGCTGACTACATACTTACTTAATTTACTTTCAAACTTTGTAAGTTCAGTATTCATTATATGACAACTGACAAAAAACTAAATGAACAAATAACATACTTAACAGCAAATGATTTACATAATCATCAACTGTAACATTTTAGCTGACGTAAATTCATGATAAAATAGGTTCATAATCCATGAGACGATTTACGGTCATGAAGATGTAATCTGTAGAGTTGAATATAATAACCGTGATAGTTGATTATAATAACCGTGATAGTTGAAAATAATAACCGTGATAGTTGAATATAATAACTCTGATAGTTGAATATAATAACCGTGATAGTTGAATATAATAACCGTGATAGTTGAATATAATAACCGTGATACCGATAACCGATGCACAAGCTGATATTCGACATCATGCAAGTAGTTATCATCCGTCTTTAATCATCGTCAATTCGAAGTCATTGTTCCCATTTCAAATTTAAAAGAACCACAACTTTAACGTTTCTAGAGAAGAATGATAAACGATACTAATGCAGAACTATTACGGAAGAGATTATTTACAAATATGTCTTATTTTTCTGTTGGTTTTATGAAGGAACTTGATCAAGTTGAACAAGATCAGTCAGTGACATACCTCAAGCAGGGTTTATAAAACAAATATGATATGAAACAGATATGTATGTACATGTAGACTCAGAAACACACCGTTTGCTAGGGTGAAAGACTATGAACCGTTAGAAAATTCAATAAAATATGCTTAACTTGAACTCGTAATTCCAGAATCTGTCATGAAAATTTAAATGCTGGATATTCAACCTGATTGGACTAGCTGTTTCCGAAAATTATTTGAACAGCAGTTAGAATATATTTGAATCTCATTTTTTTCAAGCTCAGTTGCTACCATACAGTTCTTAGCTCAATTGTATTTCACAAAAGTATAAAAAAACACAGCTCACAAAGAGTATTTTCTGCTGGACGCCATCTATCTCTCGAATTCCACAATTTACTTTGCACCATAGAACGTGGCAACTTGCATGATTGTAGGATGCGGCTTGTACAACAACAATGTCATACGCAGATACTTGGATTTACCTTTTATGCATCGGGCCACCGAATTTAATACCAATACCAAACCAATACGATTCAAATTGACCCAAATACTGTACCAGCTTTTTCAATCCAGACAGAAGTAATATAAACGTAAAATACTTCGGGGCAGCGTGTGGCATGCCCCTGAGCCAACAGTCACATGCCACAAAACAACAAAAACATTATCACTGACCCCATTCCATTCAAAACACGTACATATATATGTATGTATCCAAATGTGCTCATTCACAATCAATTGACGCAATCAATCAACCGGCAACAAACTTACGCCAAACGTTGATTCCAGTCCTGCAAGTTATAATCAGGACGAAAGCGCATTCTAGCCAATGCTTCCCCACCTTTTTAACCGTCTTTTTATGTTTGTAGCTTGTTATTTTTATGTGCTCGTTTTGGTTCAGATCAGAAACGTTGTTCAACTTGAAAAAAGTGTGTTCAAGTTTGCGTATATAACGATATACCTGACAAGAGTTACACATACATACATACCAAACGATTCGAGTATGACAAAACAAAATAAATCGTCTAAACTTCAGTTTTTTTCGGCTTTCTTAATGTTTTTTAATGGTCAAAGTCTGCAATGTTATCTAAAAAACATGAAAAACTAGAAAATTCGCGTATTGGATAATATTGCACTACATACCTGGATAGGAAAATTTCTAATAAACCTGCTGTAATTAAGATTTAATTCTTGTTACTAAATGTGTTCAAACGTTTTTTATATCAATTATCATAAAAATACAACGAAAGACTCAAACTTAACGATGACATAATTATTTGAACGATGTAAAGAGTGTGAAAGTTCAATGAGAACGTGCTCTCTTTTTCGAAAAGTACATATAATAATGTATGTGCAAAAAATGCAAAAATGAGAGGGGTTAAAGAAAGAACCCTGACCAAATTTGCTGTGATGTAATTAAAAAAAAATGCGTCAAACAAAATAGCCAAGCTGCAAATTTTCCCAATTAAGTCTATTCTGATCATCTTATTATTAAGATGAGAGCACATTATCCTCGGAACTTTTAAGTGGGACACCCTGTACACTCAAATCAACTTCAAAGGCTAACTATGTACATAGAATCAAGGGACGGCCGCTAGGCCGTTCCCTTAATATGGTTCGATTAAGATAAGCTTTTTTGCGGGTATCTCGATCTAGCCTCATCGTATCAATTTCTAGTCTGTTTCATCGGTTTTCTTGTGCGATTCTACATCTGTTAGGCTATTTTTAACCCGGTAGGGATAAATTTTCGTTTTTCAGGCCCGAAAATGATGAAAATGCGATTTTCCGTTTTTTTTTTCTCCCCAAAAATGGTGTCCGGGAGTTGGGCCGAACGGATAAAGCTGAAAATTAGTACACATGTCAAAATCCCGCCCAGGACACGATTTCCTGAGTGTCCCGCAGATCGGATGAAGCTTTTCACTATTTTAAAGGGATTTTATGAAAAAAATATCAAAAATCGCAGGCAAAATGAAGAAAGAATCGTTGTATGAGCGATAGGGTGTTCCTATTGAGAAATAATTCTAACCGTGTGGGTAAGACACATGTAGAAGCGTATTCCGCTATTCAACTGGTTGATTGAACGAAACAGGAAAAAACGGCCACGGGGTAAGTAAACGACAAAATTAAGCACATTTTTCAGAAAAGTTATTTTTTTAGTATGATCAGAATCTGAATGATTCTTAAAATGTGCTCATTCGACGCGGAATAAAATTTCAATATGACCTTATTTCAACCCCTTTTTCGATAAACCAATTGTACTTTCTTAAAAACCCGGAAAACAGATAATTGAAAATGTTGACCTTGTTGACGATTTTTGCCCATTTGAAACTCAGATTATTGTCATGTTTGAAATATTGAAACACTTCGTATTGATAGAATGTTTAGAATGACTGAAGCTCTATTTAATACAAAAAAAAGATAATTTGTTCAGCATTCTTTAAAAAAAGTTATGGGCCGCCAAAAACGGCAAAAATTTATTGTCACTCACTCACGCTGTTTCAGCCACATGGGATTTCAAAAATTTTATTTATACAGAGACATGACAAGTTTTATTTTAACAGAATGTTTAGAAGGACTAAACTTCAAACAAACTATGTTTTTCAAACCCAATCAGGACCTTCAAATAAATTGTTATGATCCGCCAAAAACAGCAAAAATAGAAAAAAAACGTCAAAAAAATTTCAGTAGTAATTTATTTTTGTCATTTTTAGACATGTACAAATAATATTAAAATACAACAAAACCGTATTTTAAGAGATCTTGAAGTGAAGAAAGAATTTTTTTTTTCAAGAACGTGGTTTTTTCACATAGTTTTTTCACATGTTAAAGTACCACTCGGCGCTAACCAAATAATAGTTCCCAATGGATGAGTTTATCAATTTATTATTAGAAACTAGGTTTGATGATGGGAACCGATTTAGATAATATTTTTGGTCAAGGTAGTCAAGTGGATAGTGGGTTTGCATGTTAAACGGGTGGTTCTGGGTTCAATACCCCTAAAAATCAATAACAACGAAAGTGTTAAATTGTTTTATTTTTGATATTATACACTGCTCTAGAACCTCAACGGTCTATTTTAGATAACGTAAGGCAGCTTTTAATTCACTGTATTACTAATCCACGGACTTTTTTTACATCATTCTGTCAATTATGTAATGACTTGTTTTATAAGAAAAAATTGAAGGGGTTCGCGAATGATCACTGTCCCTGTTCTCACGATTTTTTCTGTAATCCAATATTTGAAATTTTTCCGTTTATTGAAGATCTAAGAAACTTTCACATAATGTACATGTGATTTGTTCACACATAAAAAAGTTAAAGACAAGCAACTAAAAATGCCCTTAAGGCATGGGGAGTAACGAATATGGTTCGATCCTGGCAAGTCCAATCGTGAAAAAGTAAGAGACAAGAAAGTTTTATTCTCATATTTTAGATAGTCTGATCGTGAAAAAGCAGGAAACAAGATTTGCGATGAATCACGAAAAAGCTTGTACTTCATTAAATCAAGAATCAAATCAAATTACACGAAACATATTTGGGACTTTTGGGTGAAAACTAAATCCTCTGTATTTCGTCTAGCTAGTTCTGAGCATAAATATATTTTCTTCTGTTTGTGTGACCTGTCTGCCACGACCTTTTTTAAATTTTTGTAAAGAAAAGCATGGGATTTCTTGTAAGATATGTTTTTACTAAATTACAGCATTTTCATTAGAAAAAAATCGTATTTCTAATGATTTCCACGCCACTCATGAAAAGTCCCAGATATGTATCGTGTAATTTGATTTGATTCTTGATTTAATGAAGTACAAGCTTTTTCGTGATTCATCGCAAATCTTGTTTCCTGCTTTTTCACGATCAGACTATCTAAAATATGAGAATAAAACTTTCTTGTCTCTTACTTTTTCACGATTGGACTTGCCAGGATCGAACCATATTCGTTACTCCCCATGCCTTAAGGGCATTTTTAGTTGCTTGTACAACTATATGTACATACTGTAGTTGTGATGCGTTAATGGCGAACCCTTTTGACCCACCCTGTATCTGTACAGTATTTATGTCCGAGTAGAATATATACGAGTTAGAAAAAAATATATTGAAACGGAATCAAAGATAACGGATTATGAGAGATCTATTATATTAATATGTTGTTCCAAACGCATTCGTAAACGGCACACTTTTGCAGACAAAATAATGTGATTGCTGAAACCTTAGTTCTGATAACAATTGCTTCCCTCTGCCTATTGATATTAAATAAATCATAAATGTTTCAGTTTCAGAGCGATTTCACTATCTCATAGTTTCATAATAATCACTACTCAAACATAAAACTACGAATGCAACAAACGAGAGGATTCATTGTGAACATGTGAATATAATCAGATTATAAAAGTGTTCACCATAGTTGATCGAATAGAAGCAAACATTCGCTTACAAATCGGAAAAACTTGGATTGAAAGTTTGATACATATAAATCTATACAAAATTATGTACCAGAAAATTTTTGGTTAAAACATATTAATATAAATTTTTTAAGTATTATAATTGTGTTGTGAGGAACAGAAAAAATAAGGATGACAATCACATCAATTATTTGTATTAAGACCTGTTAACATGAATAAGTAGAGAACACACACAATCAGACACTCGTTTCAAATGTGCGAAATTCAGCTTCGAATTGGTGCATTCATTGAAAAGGCCACAAAGTCGGACTGTGAAACATCCAGACTGTGGAACATGTCGATCGTTATAAATGTTACATTAATGAGCGGCGAATGTAAATACATGTACATACAACAATATATATATATTTTTTTCAAAAATAGGGTTTCAATATAATGTATAATTGAAAACCTTTTCCCAATTTGTAGTTGACAGTTGGTAAAAGTTATGTTATCCAGAAATGATTAGAGGATCGTTTTAAAACTATCACAGCAACTTTTCAAATATGATTTGTAGTGAACATCTTAAGTTTTTACAGTATCTATAAATTTGCGAAGTTTACAACGGAAACGATTGACTGCAGACACATGTATCGTCGGCCTTTCACCTGGACGTAATCAAGCAAACAATCTGATAAGTCGTCGTAGTGCATGTCCGTTAATACATGCATACTATACTGTACGTGTATTTGTATATATGTAAGCGTGACGTAATGAATGTGAAACCTCAACAATCAGTCAATCGCATTATCAATTTTATCGCATATAGATTAATTTAGATAAACTCAAGTAACAAAGAATTCATATGTTTTGCTCATGAAAACAACGATTTGGTGTTACCAGGACAGACCTCAGGAAAACGGGATAAATGGGAAACATACGTGAAAAAGAGATTAGGGCCAACTATCTATCAGGACAACTATCTATCATTTTGTATCCGTCCCACTATCTATCAAGACTACTATCTATCAACCGCAGTAGACCACTATCTATCAGGACAACTATCTATCACCGTATATTTCTTATGACCACAATATATCATCACTACGAGAGTTTATCACCAACATGTTATGCAACGGTATCCGTTTACACGCAGAACACATTTGTCATCAGCAGTGGCGGACGAGTGTTTTGCCCAAAGGGGGGGGGAATCAATTTTTGACCCCATTTTACCTACACCTTAATGCTCGTCAAAAAATGTCGTTTTACCTACACCTTAATTTTTTCTATAAAAAAACAACAATCTATTTACATTTTAAATCTTTTCATTTATACTGTATATCATCTTAGATAGTGTCATGCTTGCTTTTCTGTGGCCTTCATCAACAGACTTGTACAATATCCGCGTGTTAAAGATGTTCATTAGTATAAAAATGCGTCCAACTAAAGAATCAAAGGCGCGTAGCGCCGAAATTTGACTTTTTGAGGTAGATTATTTGTATTAGCAACATCCCTCAGATTGCTCGGAAACCGCGGCGCGAAGCGCGCAAAAATTGACATTTTTGAGGCTGTTTATTTGTATTGGAAACCGCCTAGAAACTCACAGACCAATGGCGCAGAGCGCCGAAAATTTGCGTTTTTAAGATGGTTAATTTGTATTGGAAACGTACCTATAAAGTTACCGAAACCTACGCTGCAGAGCAACGAAAATTTGCGTTTTAGAGGTTGTTAGTATGTATTGAAAATGTACCTATAAAGTTACCAAAACCTACGGTTCATAGAGGCGAAAATTAGCGTTATAGAGGTTGTTGATTTGTATTGGAAACGTACCTATAAAGTCACCGAAACCTACGGTGCATTGCAGCGAAAATTTTTGTTACAGAGGTTTTTGATTTTTCTTTGGAAACATAGCTATTTTATAAAGTCACCGAAACCTACGGTGCATCGCAGCGAAAATTCGCATTTTAGAGGTTGTTATTTTGTATTGGAAACGCACCTGTAAAGTGACCGAAACCTACCCTGCATAGCAATGAAAATTTGCATTTTAGATGTTGTTAATTTGTATTGCAAACGTATGCCATTTCTTAATCCCTCAAATGAACAAATTCCCCTTTTGGGCGGTTCCTTTATGCAGTTTGTGACCAATGCAATTCATGATTCATTACGTCATTTCTTTAGCAGATTACTTTTCCCATGGAACTACTTTTCTCTAGATTTATTCGTTTCTATTGATCTTGACAAAACCGTTTACAAACTAAGTGTCCACTTAGAACTATAGTGGATTCCACTTTTCACTTTTAAAAAGACCCGTTGAAAAAAAATCGCGTCTAATTAAATTATAAATAGTAAATTCGGAATGAATTTATCTCCATGGCCGATTGAGTCAGAATGGATTTATTTTCAAGCCGATCCGATGAAAATTGAAAGTTTTACAAACTTTGAAAACTTCGTTAATTTTTACGCTGTTGATTAAAAACCACCTTTTAGAAACCACCATGAACATTGCGCGTAGCGCATACATTTTTGCGGTATTCCGGATTTTCCGTTCGTACTAAAAGTATTATCATACCTTGTTCGAGTTATGGTGGATTCCACTTTTTATTTGAAAAAAAATCACGTTGTATAAATTTATAACCGTTAAATTCGGATTCACCGTAAAAATCTGGTAAGAAATCTTTTTTTTTCAAGCCGATCCGATCAAAATTGAAAGTTTTACAAACTTTGAAAACTTCCGTTAATTTTAACGCTGTTGATTAAAAATTAGGGCTAATTTTAAAAATACCGTGCATTAACTGAGCCGTAGTGAGACACGAGGCTTGAATGACATGAAAGGGGGCGTCTTCACCTGGCACCAAGATGGTCCGAGCCGACAAAGGAATACCTGCCAGCGGGGAGGGGGTGCAGCGAGGTCCATATGTAATGATGCAAGGAACTCCGGGGGAAAGGGGGATTACGCAATTACCCCTTTTACGTGTGTAAGAAGGCGTGGGAACCTCCCCTCAAAAGGCGGCCGCTCTTTCATACGCGACCTCAAATGAACGCCGTGACCTCAAGTGAGTTACATCAGACTGACCCCCACATTGTCATCCGTGCACGGTATTTTCAAAAGTGGCACTGATTTTTTAATTAACGGAAATTAAATTAACGAAAATTTCAGGTTCGATTTAACTTTGTAAAACTTTCAATTTTGATCGGATCGGCGTGAAAAAAAAGTTTTCCTACCAGATTTTTACGGTGATTTCCAATTTAACGGTTATAAATTCATACAACGTGATTTTTTTCAATGTGTTTTTTTAAGTGGAAAGTGGAATCCACTATAATTCTAAGTGGTCACTTAGTTTGTGTACGGTTATGTCAAGATCAACAGAAACGAATAATTTAAATCTAGAGTAAAGTCTTTCCATGGGAAAAGTCATCTGCTAAAGAAATGACGTAATGAATCATGAATTGCATTAATCAAAGAAGCAGCCCAAAGTGGAATTTTGGAGTTATTCAAGAAAGTGGAGTTGAAAATACCACTGTACGAATATCAGTGTTATGGGAATGGGGAATCTCATGGTAAATTTCATTAAATTAATGCGGGGAATAGAATGAAAAGTGGAATGGGAAACGTATTTCCCCTTAAACTTGAGTTGTTCAGCGGATACAAAAAAACGTAACGAACCCCTATGATTCCGTAAAAAAAGAAAATATCCGATATCATACTTGTTTCGCCAAAGAAGGGCATAAATATGAAGTGAATCACAAAAGTGGATGTTATCAAGTTAATCAAAAAGTGGAATTTTAAAGGGATTCAAGTTCAAGAAAGTGGAATTGTTAAGTTATTCGAAAAGTGGAATTTTGGAGTGGTTCAAGAAAGTGGAATCGGAAGTGGAACTAAAAGTGGAATCGGTAGTGGAACTAAAAGTGGAATCTTTCTTTCTGAGCGGGTAAATATACATTCTTGTGAGAGCAGCGGTGGAAACTCTAATATTTATTTTTTTTTTTTTTATTGTTGGGTTGTCTCACTCGGATTAAGACTTCGCCGGGTCCCAATCACGAATGGTGCTTGCCATAAGGCATATCGTGGAACAAGTTCCAAGTCACTCCATCTGATGTTCAAGGCATATTATTTAACGACCATCAGCCAGTAGGTCACACTTCTGTTTTGACTGCCATAAGGCTTGTTGGTGACGGCTCCGGGATTCGAACCCGTGTGCGGCCGGCCAGGCGGTTTCAGAGTCTAGCACCTTAACCACTTGACCAGCGAGCCGACTCATATGAGCTAGAAAAGTGGAATTGACCATGATGAAATGTCTTATTTACACCTACATACTGTATATTTATTACACTTCAGGTATATTTTTGCTTCCCAGAAGGGGCAAAAGTGGAAATTCAAAAAGAATTTAATCTAAAGTTACCTTGAATTTGTGCTTACACATGCGAAAAAAAACCTCATTTTACCTACACCAAAACGCGAAAATCGCCAAAGGGGGGGGGGAATTCCACTATTCCCCCCCCCTTCTCGTCCGCTACTGGTCATCAGCTTATGTGTCATGTGAACTGTAAATGAACGCAAAAGCGATTAATTGACTCATTTATTCGCGCCCTCGGTAAACAATTAATGCATCGTGAATTAAAATATAACTAAAATGACGGTATAATATAAGTCACACTATCTTCCTTTGATTGATATGGGACTTCTATCAGGCATCGCCATATTGTTTTTACTCGTTTTCCATGTTAGGTCCTCGTTAAGAGCGGTTGCATAATAAGGACCAAGGACGGTTAGGCGTTCTGAAGCGTTCGACCTTGAGGAAGCACAATTGCACAAAGACAGACCTCAACCATCGTATCAACTATCAACAATGATTAACTCACTTATAAAACAAAGTATGTATATTAAAGCAACGAAATCTATCAGTTGAAAACTATCGTTATATGCGGACCAATGGCTCTTGGTTTCAAGTTTAAGATCACTGGCGGACGAGCCAAACCTCCAAAGGGAGGGGAATCTTCCCAAAGAGGGGGGAATGTTCAGAAATAAGGTCTTTTTACCCACACCTTAGGGAACAAA
>OZ038443.1:33809549-33824549 GCA_964036265.1 Daptonema setosum
AGTTAGACTGGCGTTAAAACACCTGAAATCTAAATAGGCGTCGAAATATGTGGCCAGATTTGCCGTATCATAATTTTTTCGTTGGCATTTTGTTAAATTTCACTCAAAAAGCAAGATTTTTTTCTTCTTGCGCCCTGGACGGATTTTTTTTTCAAAAATAAATACGTTATAGGATTCTAGAAGTTTACACACATCTATTATAATGATTTTTGAGAAATCTCATTGCCGAATAACACTATTGATGTGTTCTAATGGCCAAATCTAGACCTGCATTCGAAAAGCACTTTCTACATCAAAATTTAAATTTCGCAGTTTTTACTGGTTATCAAGCTTTCATGATCCTTAACGGTGTGTTATGACATAAATTTCTGTTATGGGAGTTATGAAAATATGATTATCTTACCTGGGACCTAAATCTTTGTTTACAAAAAATTTGAATTTTCAATAAATTCTTGATTTTTTCTCCATTTATCGAGGCCAGTTAGTAAAGTTTTGTTTGCCACCTACCAGAGGTTTATTACACAAATATTTCTTAAGTTATGGCTACTTTTGAGTTTTAAGTTTTAAGTTTTTATGTCTCATTGGGGCTCTAAAAATTGTTCTAGAGACACAGGATTTCTTTGAACAGTTAATATAAGTCTGAAAATAAGTTTGTGTGATCATTATAAATAATTTTTTTTTAAATCATGATGGGACATATTTATACGTTGGATAATCGATCGAAACCACGCAGGAGTCATCAAAAGACTTAAAAACACAAAGACACATTACCGATTTATTCTCAAAACCGTATTTTGAATCAGAAAACTACCTTTTTACATTAAATTACACTGGAAATGATCAGCTTTCAATCTTCTTGACAAAATAAAGCCATTTAAAATAGGTTTCAATCGGTACTGTTGATCAGCGAGCCCACTGAGATTTCAGAACTGAAAAATACTACTTTTGGGGAAATGAAAATATCTCGATCTGCGTACTAGCTATGAACTTCTAGTATAAGGCAAAAAAAACTTTATAAAATGGGCTCTCATTGCTTTTTTGATTTTTAAATAGCTCAACCACAAAAATTTTGGCGGCCTCGCAGAATATTGCAAGTTACGTGGGACACCTTGTAAAAGTTATTCATGCTATATAATAATTTTGAGAAATGGGCGGCCAGAAAACGGGTCGTTATTTTACAGCCACCCTGTATGTATGCACATATTTACATACATCATTGTAGTAAAGAAAATCAAGCACCAGCACCATTATAACCGATCTCTCGGTTTGCTTATCATTGAATTTGCAATGAACGGGAGTGTGTGAGTTTGTTAGACGGTTTGGCGTCACTGGTTTCCAGCACGACCACCACTGGCACTAATTCACTCTAATTGACTGTAATTGGCTGCGTTGACGGCCTACGATTGCCACATTGAAACACTAATCAAGTGCAAGTACTGCACCATAAATACATACAGGGTTGCTAAATAACGTGCCAGTTTCGAACACATGTTGTGAAAGTTGTAGAAAAGCAATGGAAATGTGGTATAGCGCTGGTATTGCCAAGTCCCAAATCACCCTGTTTCACATGTATGATTGTCGTTTCTGCTATTTATGGAGTGATTTTAGCAATGTTTTTCCACACAATAATCTATATTTTTTGCCCAATTCACTTTATTTTCTGATATACATCTATACATACAGGGTGGGCCAAAAAAAAGTTTGCGCGTTTGAGGATTTACTGTGAAAGTTGTAGGAATGCTGTGTGGCATTGGTATAGCTCATTCGAAAGAGTATATTTTTGCCTACAAAATATTGTGTGACTAAAATTTAATTTAGCTTTTTTTCTAATTTTACAAATCAATTAAGGAAATTTTCTAAATTTCGCAAATTTTTTTAATGTGGGATAAAAACCTGGTTGATAACTTAAAGAAATGTAAAAAAAGGTCAAAAACACAACCATCATTATATGGAACAAAACCCTTTAAAATATTATAGTGATATTCATTATAATGAAGCTCGAGAATATTGTAAAGTTACCGTTCATGGTTAAAGTTTACACTTACAGAAAGCAATCATGGCGTCTTGAATTCATTAAAACGGTTTTTCGATTACAAATGATGGTCTAAGCGGAGTTTATGCGCAAAAAACATTGCTTCTTCATTATTAAAAACTCACTAAAGTTACTAAAACCGATACACGTGCAAGCAGCAAGTTAAACATGGCGCTCAAACACAATCTTACTTTGGTCACGTGTGCACGTTCGGATGGGCGCGCATTTTAAAGAAAGGTATGCCGTTGCTGTTGTAATCTTCTAAACCTAACAATATGAAAACTTTTTGTAGAAAAAAAACAAGCCAAATCGAATGCTCTATACCGCAATTTCACCGCTTGTCTACAACTTTCACAATAACTGCTCGAACGCGCAAACTTTTTTTGGCCCACCCTGTATATAAGTTTGACGAACTGACGTACATAGCTTTTATACAACTTTCAAAAATACCAGTTAAAAAGTGCCTAGTTTTTTTGCCGCCATGTATGTAGATTTGGGCAACGGGTCTCATCAACTTTGCTGTCAGTTTAACATCAAACAGAATGAGACTAGATTTTTGAATTATTAATTTTATTAATTATGAGGTTAAATTAACCTATACGTATTTAGTACTATTATGTGGGAAACAAAGGCATTATTATAAATCGTAAAAATCGAGTAAAAAATTGTTATCACATTTCTTGTTTCATACTCTTTCATAGTCAGACTTGTCAGGTTTGATAAGTTTTAGCCTTGTTGCTGTAAACTTTGTTTGTATTCTTGCATGATTAGGTTTACTTGAATCGAACCATGTTCGTCATCCCTCGTTGCGTTTGCAAATGTTCATAAACAGCGTGTTCTACTTAAAAGACCGCTTATTTATAAACGTTTTGTTTTTGATCTGCTATAAAAGTTGGACACTGATTCTTAAAATTCCAACGTCGTTCGAAAGAACATACTTCTACTTTTCAACAACAAAACTATCATTTTGGGATAAAATCAAGTGATTTTTCAAAAACACGGCGTACATACCGGGTGTCCCATTTAAAAGTCCGGATTTTTATTTTGAATAAAAACCGCAATTATCTGTCGATTTCAATAATTTTTGCGCCAAGTTATAGACAATTTTTGGCTATTTTGTGTATTTTTTTACTTTCCGAAATCAACTTCACGAATCGATTTTTATGACGAAATTCCCGACACCCCCCTTTTTTCATGTTTTTGCACTGTAGTCGGTGACTTCTTAAACGATAGCGTGAGCGTTACAAAAGCAAGTTTGATAATTTAAGAAATCATTCCAGTTGAATAATATGATAAAAACATGTTATAAGACGGATAACAATCAAATTGGTAACAATCATCTAACTAACATGCCGCTAAAACTCCGTATCCACAAGCATGCGCTAGCGCAGGGAGCTTGGGTTTCCTTTTGTGAAAGTTTGCTCATCAGGTTTATCCATACTCAACGCCGACATGATGTGGTGGTTTTCAAAGCAGAATAACGTAATTCACCGTCTTTTACCGTTATTTAGCAATTTTTTCAATCTGGGTAAGTTAACCTCTCACAGGAAGAAACCACGCTCCCTGCGCAAGCTTGCCGATGCGGATTTTGAGTGCTTTGTGGTTACTGTCAGTAAGCAGCTTGTTAGTTTTGATGAGTGCTAACAATTTATCAGTATTCCGTATTACAACAAGTTTAAAACGTTATTGAACTGAAATGATGATTTAAATTATGAATCTTGTGTTTATAAAGGTCACGCTATCGTCTAAAAACCACCGACTTGAGTACAAAAACGTGAAAAACGGGTATGTTAGGAATTTTATCATAAAAATCGATTTGCATACTCGATTTGAAAAAATAAAAAATAAAACAAAATAGCCAGAAATTGCCTATAACCTGGCGTAAAAAATTTTGAAATCGATAGAAAATTGCGATTGTTATTCAAAATAAAAATCCGGACTTTTAAATGGGACACCCTGTATATACCAAAAACAATTTCAGCGAAAACTGTCAAAAACGTCTTTTCAGTTGAACACAGCAAAAGTTCCAAAAACTAAAGCGGACTCAAGTTGGACACCCTCAAGTATGACTGAATGCATAACTTTCTAGAGGGTACGTGCCAATAAACCTGTAAACGACGGCCGTTTCTCCCACGACTGCATTCAACCATTAAAGGTTCCGGTTGAGATAAAAGGTCTGTAGATGGTTAATAACGCTCAAAACGATTATCGGATGATCATTCAAGGATATGTACATTAGTGATCTTTTGGTCGCAAATGATCGTGTAAAGCGTAGCTAGTAAGCCAAAATCAGCGCTTATTTATTAGGAAAAAGCAGAAAGTGATCAAATCCGACACACGGGCGAGCAAGAAGCGAAACAGAGCACCCAAACACAATCTCACTGAGGTCATTGCTCGTCGGGCACACGTTTAGAATAAGTGTATGTATGAACATATGCCGCTGCTGCTGTTAGCTGATAAACCTAGCCGTACCACATTAATTTAGAGGCCAAACCATGTTCAATTGAATGCGTCTTACCGCAGTTTCACATCTCTTCTACAACTTTTACAGTAACTGCTCAAACGGACAACCTTTTTTGTACAAACTTTACATTCACACTCTCGTTGACGCCCACACATCTAACATACAGTACATACAGTACATACAGAACATACGTACAGTACTTGTACAGGGTGGGCCAAAAAAATGACATGATTTTATCCGTTAATAACTTTTTCGTTCATAGACAGATTTTCATGCGGTAAGAAGCATTTTAATAACAACATATAAAGTTAAAGTTTCTGAAATTTTTGATAAGA
This sequence comes from Daptonema setosum, assembly GCA_964036265.1. Taxonomy (NCBI): domain Eukaryota; kingdom Metazoa; phylum Nematoda; class Chromadorea; order Monhysterida; family Xyalidae; genus Daptonema; species Daptonema setosum. The sequence continues at coordinate 33,814,381 of OZ038443.1, forward strand.
TGCGTATATCCTAGCTCTTGGTATGACCAAATTACAAAATCAATCAGTTTTCAAATTTGAAAAAATTATGTTCAGTATCACAATTCTCACGGAACCGAATTTTTGTTAATTTTTAGTTGTCTACACAAAAAAATAGTATTTAAAACCAGTTGATCAACTCACGCTCGCCTTTTCTCCAAATTACAAAACATAACTTTTTCTATCAATATAAATGTGAAAAAGAGCAAAAAATGCTAAAAAGATGGCTCAATCGAGAACACTCAACCCGATGTATAAAAAGTTGTGGCCGATAAATTTTGTTGAAAATTTCACAGAATATTCGTAAGACTCGAACAAATAACTGTATTTAATATCGGGCATCAAACTAGAAAATTCCGCCCTCCAGAAAGCTTAACACGGGATGCAGGTGAATTGATATTTTCATGAGGTGCTCTGAGCCTAGTTTCAATACATAACTTTTGTTAACCGATTTTTTTAGAAAAACCACTACGATTTTCGTGTTCAGTGATATCGATTTACTATGGAAACTTACTTCCACCGGGAACGATGATAGTTGAACGAAATTTTTTTTTCTTCCCGGACCTGTCGATTCTTACTGACTGGGGCTCATAAATATGTAGTTGTGACTCCAGCACCCCTCATATCAAGTATTACGTAAAGAGTTACCTTTCTGGTAAAATTAATATATGTTTATCACGTTAGCTGACCTACACACACAACCTACAAAACACACAAAACTAGATTCATTTACATTTATATGAAAAGTTCCATACACTATATTCTAAATTAGTCAATGTTTCATAATTTTAAACACAGCTGACTCGATTCGAAGATTCGGTATTCAGACGATGTTTATTATTAACTCAGTTTGACATTTGAGTTGCTCTTTTTTATTGGCCCACCCTGTATGTATGTACTATGTATGTAGCTACAGTGGCGGTCATTGAAATAGGGACACCTTAAAATTTCATGTTTTCCATGTTTTTATGTTCTCGTGTTGTGTTATTTCGCTCGGAAACCGTTTCAATTAGAGCAAAATGTTGTTGATCAAATGTTGCAAAACGTGTGATCTTCATTATAACAAGGAACACCATTGTCGGGACACGGAAAGGGGTATCGGCGCACGCGCAACCAAGGTCACTTTAGCGGTACACCAATTGTTTGTGATTTTAGGGGTGTCATTAACAGATGTGAGATTTTCCAAGTAAGAAGAAAGTCTTTTAATATGGTTTAGCCTAGTTTTTGCAGTTTATTATTCATCAAACAAGCATGTTCTGAACACCATCGTCCGCGATCGGATGATCTTTGGTCAACAGCGTCGTTAACCTTTATGCAGTCATTTAAACCTCTTTGAATTTAATTAGGTTACTCCAGCTGGTTTGCATGCAGTTGTTTGCAAGCTTTAAAGCTGTAAACAAGCTTCAATTTGGTAGGGAAGCGTTCATTAACCCCGAGCTCCGCGGGCCGGTGCTTGCACGGCGCCGTGTCGGCGCTACGTTTCGTGTGATTGCAGACTGTTCAAGCACTTTTATTAGCTCTATTGTTATGTCAGTTCAACTTCACAGGCCAGGGATAGTTATACAACTCCACCCGATCATTGATCGTCTTCTACTCGCCACCTGACAAAGAGAACGGTCATCGTTACATAACCGGAGTTTGAGTGCAGCCGTCGTTCGAGATAGAATGACTCCCCATTTCAATGTGAACGTTTTTTATAGCAATGTAAAGGGTGGTCTGCCTGCTCTGGTCCTCATGGGTTACGTTTATTACAATAAACTGTTGATTGCATTGATTAACCGACTTTATTAGCTCGCCTGATAAAAGGCATTCAATATTGAGCAAAATCGCCGATGACAGTTTGCGGTATGAGCCGGGCAGTCAAGCCTTGATATGTTAAGATCTGAAAAACAATGGTACATCTATCATTCCCCTAACATCACACAAACATCTTAACCCGCTGCTCTTCTTATAAAGAACGGTATAACAGAAACAAACAGTGGAACACCCCTAAAAACGACCTTGGTTGCGCGTGCGCCGATACCCCTTTCCGTGTCCCGACTATGGGGTTCCTTGTTATAATGAAGATCACACGCTTTGCAACAATTGATCAACAACATTTTGCTGTAATTGAAACACTTTCCGAGCGAAATAACACAACACGAGAACATAAAAACATGGAAAACATGAAATTTTAAGGTGTCCCTATTTCAATGACCGCCACTGTACATAGCATGCAATCTGCCATAAAGAGTAGGTGTCGGTGTCATACGTACATGTGAAATGGCTCCGTAACATGCAACATGTCAATATGTCAAGCCTCCATCCTCCTGCCTTCCCATAGTCTCACCACATACACTTTTTACTACACTCTAACACTCTTGAGATAACGCGTAAACGTTATTAACGTCTTCACTCACTCACTCACTCACTCACTCACTCACTCACTCACTCACTCACTCACTCACTCACTCACTCACTCACTCACTCACTCACTCACTCACTCACTCACTCACTCACTCACTCACTCACTCACTCACTCACTCACTCACTCACTCACTCACTCACTCACTCACTCACTCACTCACTCACTCACTCACTCACTCACTCACTCACTCACTCACTCACTCACTCACTCACTCACTCACTCACTCACTCACTCACTCACTCACTCACTCACTCACTCACTCACTCACTCACTCACTCACTCACTCACTCACTCACTCACTCACTCACTCACTCACTCACTCACTCACTCACTCACTCACTCACTCACTCACTCACTCACTCACTCACTCACTCACTCACTCACTCACTCACTCACTCACTCACTCACTCACTCACTCACTCACTCACTCACTCACTCACTTAATTTTTTATTCAACCCATATATACTTTTAAATTTTATACTTTAACTTTTATTACTCACTCAGTCGCTTTGCCTGTGTTGGGTTGGGTTGGGTTATTCCAACAAACCAATTACGTAGACGTAGACGCCAGTTCCCCTGTTTAAAAATGCATTCGAACTGTACAATTCATTGTTTGCCATTGCTTTTATGATATTAGTGGATTAAAAGTGCTCGATCGATGCACGTCTGTTTCTATTTACATACATACACGTATAACTGAAGTTCGAATATATTGCGACAACAATGTTGTGATGTTTTCACAGATTTTTTTTCGGTTTTTAATGCCGGTCACTGAAGAAAGTGAAAATGCAGTATATGTAAGTTGAACCCACGGAAATTTTTATTCTAGATACAAGTAAATTTTCAAATTTATGCTACTCGAATTTCAAGAGAGGTGCAAAATGTCAACACGTAATATTTGGAACTTGCAATGTGATGTTGTACATACTCAACTTGAGTTATCAGGGTGACATTACGTGTGGTATGTTGATTCATTGCATTCACATCACGTACATACATGCAGTACATCATATGTTCATGGTATGACTTGATTATACCCAGCCATCCTATAGCATCCGTAATTGAATATGAGAAAAACTGAATTCGAATTAAGTTACGACTGACGGATTTTCAGTAAATAAGAAACTCATCGCGCGTAAATTTTTTTATTTTCATTCTCTGCCTGTTTAATTATTTTTATTTTTATTTTTATTTTATTTTGTTATTTTGTTTTGACTGAAACGTACAACTTGTGTTTCTGGAAAATGTCGCTGAAAAATTTAGCATTTTTGACTTAGAAAACTGTCGAATTAGAATTTTGTCCCGAATCTGAGACAAATATTTTTGTCGTAAGACTATTTCCCAGCATGAAGTAACATAGGCATGTACACATCATGTAACTGGCAAAAATCTTATTAATTTGTTATAATGATTTACGAATGCTATACATACAGGGTGGGCCAAAAAAAAGTTTGCGCGTTTGAGCAGTTATTGTGAAAGTTGTAGACAAGCGGCGAGATTGCGGTATAGCGCATTCGATTTGGCTGATTTTTGTCTACAAAATTATGTCATATTGTTAAGTTTAGAAGACTACAGCAGCAACGGCTTACCTTTCTTTAAAATGCGCGCCCATCCGAACGTGCAAACGTGACCAAAGTGAGATTGTGTTTGAGCGCCATGTTTAACTTGCTGCTTGCACGTGTATCGGTTTTAGTAACTTGAGTGAGTTTTTAATAATAAAGAAGCAATGTTTTTTTCCCATAAACTCCATTTTCAACTATCATTTAAAATCGAAAAACCGTTTTAATGAGTTCAAGACGCCATGATTGTTTTCTGTAAACTTCAACCATGAACGGTAATTTACAATAGTTTCGAGCTTTATTGTAATGAATATCACTACAATATTTTAAAATATTTTGTTTCATATAATGATGGTTGTGTTTCTGACCTTATTTTACATTTCTTTTATTTATTAACCATGTTTTTATCACACATTAAACAAAAAAATTGCTAAATTTAGAAAATTTCCTAAATTGATTTATAAAATTAGAAAAAAGCCGAATCAAACTTTAGTCACACATTATTTTGTAGGCAAAAATATACTCTTTCGAATGCGCTATACCACTGCCACACAGCCTTTCTACAACTTTCGCAGTAATTCCTCAAACGCGCAAACTTTTTTTTGGCCCACCCTGTATGTACACAAAAAAGCTTATCTTAATCGAACCATATTAAGAGAACGGCCTAGCGGCCGTCTCTTGGCATACACTCACTTACTCACGCACTAAGTCACTCACTCACTCACTCACTCACTCACTCACTCACTCACTCACTCACTCACTCACTCACTCACTCACTCACTCACTCACTCACTCACTCACTCACTCACTCACTCACTCACTCACTCACTCACTCACTCACTCACTCACTCACTCACTCACTCACTCACTCACTCACTCACTCACTCACTCACTCACTCACTCACTCACTCACTCACTCACTCACTCACTCACTCACTCACTCACTCACTCACTCACTCACTCACTCACTCACTCACTCACTCACTCACTCACTTTTTAAATTACGAAATTTGACACTCACTCACTCACTCACTTCTGGAATTACGAAATAGGTTTCGAGTTACGTAATAAATTTAGGCAATGCTCTTTAAACAAAAGATTATATTTTTGATGCGGAAATCTGATACGTGATTGGGCAAAGCTACGATTCAGTTTTGTGTGATGACGCACAGACTTTAATGTAGTGGTCCGGTTCAGTTTTGTTTTCCAAATTTTGCCATATGCTTTCTAAACAATCGATTGTTGTTTTGAGTGTTGTTTTACCATATACCCTTCTCACCCTCAATATTTACACTATCATCACCATTTTTTGAACAATACGTATAATATCATCACCATCTTATTCTCAATACTTATGTATACTATCATCGTCCTTTTGTCCTCTATTATCATCACCATCTTATCCTCAAATTTAATACTACCATCAACATACATATTACCCTCAATACTTACGTTATTTGAGAGCCTGAAAGCTTGTACCTGTAGTGATACAGTCTACTAATGGATCAACCTGAATAACCTCAAGGCAAATTTACATAAAGGATGGCTCAGAAAGAGGGTATCGCGTTTGAATTCTCATCGTGAAAGCTGTAGACAGGTTTTGAAATTACGGTATATAAATTTTTTTGGGCATGTGAAAAAGAGCTTACACTGAATTAAGTTTTATTATTTAGAAGTTGGTACATGCAAATTATATTATGGAAGCTAACTTAGCAAATTTAGCAACAATGCAGTGTGCGTTTATGTTTGAAAAGTTCAGATATAATCACAGATGTTACATAAAAAAGCCGATCTAAAAATTCATTGTGAAAATGAAAGAAAAATTAGTTACTAATCATAACTAAAAGTGATAATGTTTAGGAGAAAAACATGTTTGAGTTGTCGCAGGACTTGGTCCACCGTACAAGCGCACGACGCCAATTCAGTGATGCCAGTATGGTTCGAGTATACTTTCAATACGTCAAGTTTCTTAAAATTTGCAGCTGCACCGATACACGTATGATTTATTGGTTTATGATTAGGATTAAGCCTAGGCTAATGCTTAGGCTAAGGTTAGGGTTACTATTAAGCTTAGGATAAAATTATGGTTAGGATTAGGCGTAGGCTTAGGCTCAGATGTTTATCAACATCTGTCGGATCTGTCTGTGAGCTTAGACTTAGGCTTAGACGTTGACTTGCAAAGAGTCATACTTTTTGTAGAAAAGTCTAACCTGATGTTACATCCATGTGAGAAATCCTACACTGAGAAATTATGCAACTAAATTACATCAATTGCAAATTAACTCTAAACTTGCATGCCAGTAGTTGTTTAACAGTACATGGAACCTGTTATACGAAATCCTTGTCAAGCTCTGTTCTTTCAGATTGGCATGCGGAAACGAGTTTAATTCGAAATTTAGTTTATGATATTAATAAGAGTTAGATTTTTCACAGGCATAAAATGTGATCAGGGTACACTGAATGTGAAATTTGTAATTATATTCCGGTAATCATATACGTATGTACTTATGTACAGTGGCAGTCAAAAGTTTAGGCCCACCCTCAATTTGGGTGTTTTCTCCCTATAAAACATGGTTGAATGAATAAATCGGGCTGAAACCTTCAGGAGATGTGAAAAACAGGTGTTGAAACCTGTTATGTTCATATAGTTGTGTTTCATTCATTAGAATGGATTTTTAGGTAGTTTAAATGTTATATCTGAAAGCATGCGTTTGTTCGTGGGTGACACGCGTCGACAGTGGTTTGAAGGCAGTTACAAGATTTTCAGCTTCACATTAAGACTAAAAGCAGCTCGATGATAGTTATTGGAACTAGCCACACTTCATACATAATTTTTATCGTGTTTTAATTGTATATTCACACTTCTTAAGGCCACTTGGAGCGAATCTCAAAATGTAAGGAAACCCACTAAGGGACTATTAGAAACAACTTCTTATAAAAATGAAATTGGATGCAAGAAAGTTTATTCATGCCTATACATGCCGTGTTTTGAAGACAGCCAGTTGTTTTCAGTGTTTCGTTATCTTGATTAGCCAATGAATTAGTCTTTATATTGTAAAATTTAAAATTAGTGGTTTTCAGAAAACCTTTCACTTTTTGCAATGCACACTGGGCAACTTAAGGTTGTTTTCAATCCGGTTAAATGACAGCAATAGTTATCATAACTACCGGTTAACTATTTCTAATGATTAAAACTCAATTGAATACTTCATATTTATCTAACTGCCTTCAAACGACCGTCGACGCGCGTCACCCACGAACAAACGCATGCTTTCAGGTATTACATTTATACTACATAAAAACCAATTCTAATGAACGAAACACAACTATACAAACATAACAGGCTCTAACACATGTTTTTCACACCTCCTGAAGGTTTCAGCCCGATTTATACATCCAACCGTGTTTTATAGGGAGAAAACACCCAAATTGAGGGTGGGCCTAAACTTTTGACTGCCACTGTATGTGGCATGTGCCTATTACCAGATGGGCAGGGGTCCTATTTCATGTACATAGTCCTGATGGTTAACGCTCTATGCCTGGTTTCTGCACTATTGGTAATTGTAATATACTCAACTAAGTAGTGAATCTATCCACTTTTGGTAATTGAAATATACTCAATTCAGTAGTGAATCAATGCACTGTTAATATTTGCAATATACTCAATTCAATAGTGAATCTATGCACTATTGGTTTTTGCAATATACTCAATTTAATAGTGAATCTATACACTATTGGTTTTTGCAATATACTCAATTTGATAGTGATTCTATGCACTATTGGTTTTGGCAATATACTCAATTCAATATTGAATCTATGCACTATTGTTTTTTGCAATATACTCAATTTAATAGTGAATCTATGCACTATTGGTTTTTGCAATATACTAATTTTGATAGTGATTTTATGCACTATTGGTTTTAGCAATATACTCAATACAATATTTAATCTATGCACTATAGTTTTTTGCAATATACTCAATTTAATAGTGAATCTATGCACTATTGGTTTTTGCAATATACTCAAATCAATAGTGAATATATGCAATGTTGGTATTTTCAATATACTCAACTGATTAGTGAATATATGCATTATTTGTGTTTGCAATATCAATAGTGAATCTATGCACTACCTGGTGTGAATGTATGCCACATAAGTACATCTATTAACTAATTACACGATGAAAAAAAACAGATTAAACGAACCGAAACCATGAACATGTCGTGTCGACTGATTTGTCGTAACCATTAATGACACTCCGGAAACAAACATAATTCGACTCGGTCAACGCTTTCGAACATTGCGGGGTCGAACAAAGCCACTATTTTATTTACATTACATATCATTACGTGACTAACCAGAAATGCTCTACTTTGAGCGAAAAAGACGATTTTTTTAATTCTGTATTTCCAGCCCGTCAGACGGCATTTTATACCGTAAGCAAATAAATGTCAATGTTGTTGACGCAGTGGACTGCACCTTGCATTTCCGTGTATTGAAAATATCATGTTCCCTTTCATTGAGGTGAGCACATTTATGAAGTAAACCTTCCAGAGCATGCGCATCGTTAAGAAGTTCACATCTAAAGTGCTAGCGATAGTTTTGAGGAATTACTGAGTTTTTCGTGGTAAATTTTTGTTATATTTCAAGTTTTAGTTATCTGTTTTGACCTCATTGATTAGGCTAATCCTATTAATTATAATTTAGAATAAAAATGAAACGTTTTTCTGTACAGGGTGTGTCACTTTAAAGTACAAAATCTTTACAGGATGTCCCACTCAAAAGTACAGGGTTACCTTTCGTTTTAACTATTTACTTTGCTTTGATCAATCGATTTTCAAATTGTATTTTTGAATGTGGTATAAGGATGAAAATTTTAGATTTTTTTGGTGTTAGCAGTAAAAAAATTGCAATTTTATTACGATTTCAATGCTGAATCTACAAATGTCCCTAACTTTTAGTTAAAATCTTTGTTTTCTCAAATGACGAACACTCCTTAACAACAGAAATGCATGTTTCAGCAACAAATGTGATCGCAGTGACAACTTATTGTACATGACTGTTGTAAAAACGAGCAAGCTACCTTTTAGTCAAATGTATTTCAAAACCGAATGTGATAACAGTAGAAACAGGCGTTTATGTGGTTACCATCAAGGTTATATCTTTTTAGGCCAACCCTGTATATTATCGACAGAATATCTAGACCTCGTTACTAAAATTTGTTTTCATGAAACCGTTTGCATGCGATCAAATAGGTGAACCGATCTAATCAAGTCAGGTGTAAAAAAAGATGTTGTTTTGAAAATGGCTACTGTATGGTTGTCGAAGCTTGTGAGACAGTTTTTTTCTTTATTTGTTTTGGCACGCATTAAAATTTACGAGAAAATGAATTTTTTTCAGGTCACGATGGGTACGGCAAATATTACTATACGCTTGTGGACTGGACATTTGTCGAAAATATTTACTAAGTACAGAGGAAGTAATCAGTCATACGTCACAAAAAACGTACAGTTAGAAAACTTCCGTGTGTATATCATATAATTCCATGTCATAATGTTTTTATTATATACAGTATGAACGTATGTAATATCCATGTATCATCGAAAGCCATTTCAACTGTCCATGCCCTTTTATTGTTTGGTAGGAGGATTTTAGTTATCAGGTATACAGCTAGAAATATAATACAACAGTTAGACAGTAACCATAAATGTATCAACCGTAAGTAGTGTAGCGTGCTTTGTTTGACTTCATTGACATTCGTTCAGAAACATAAAACAGCTTGGCTTCACTCAAAGTCAATGTAATGAATAACTGTTCCAAAGCTGCTTTTTCTATGCAATCGTATCGTTAATCACCTCAGCTACATACATTTACTGGGCAAACCAATATATAAAAGTTGGAATTAATTCAGAGTTCGTTTCGTTCAATTCAAAGACGTTCTTTTCGTTCATTTAGAATTTTTTGGATTCGGTCTGTTAAAGCTCAAAATGAGAACATATCCATTCGATAAATAAGAGCTTCTAGGCTAACAAGGCAGTCGGATCAACGGATGACCTCATTGGTTTAGCTCTTTTTCCTAGCTTATTTAGAAAATTTCATGCAACACTGAACCATTTTCAGTACTACAAATTAGCTTGGAACAGTGATTGATTTTTGACTATGTAAATAGAAAATGTAGTCTGAG
>OZ038443.1:33829549-33834549 GCA_964036265.1 Daptonema setosum
TGCTCATCTAAACATATAAGCTTTACGTCATGTTATTGCATGACAAAAATGACTGAGTGACAAAGGGCATGCCACCAGGGTCACGGTACCTTGAGTGGACAACTCGTCTCGTCGAGTTCCGAGTCATCTTTTCCACTTTTCCAGTGAGTCAAGTTGTCCTCTGAGAAACCCTAAAAATAGTGGACAACTTAAGTCTATTTTGAGTGGAAAACATGTCTGGGTGGACAACATGACCGATTTCCATAACATTGATGTTTGTTTCATTCATGTCATATGCTGCTGTTTATTTGTAATGCTTGGGTGTTTTGTATTATTTAGCGCTGTATTCCACGTTCCGAAAAATATATAGATAAAAAAACATTCAAAACTCGTTTCAGGGTGCAACGCGACTGTGTGATTGCTAAAATTGGTTTACAATCTAAATTATTACAAATTGTAATTGGAAATGAGGTCGACGACAGTATTTGCGTTGAGCATTGCTTTGCTGATCACCGTTTGCCAGATTCGAAACACACAGGCCAGAGGACTCGACTTCGGATTCATGTTGAGGAGATACTTTGGAAAGGTTACACATTTTGGTAAACTGTTAGTCATTGAATAAACAAGTTTATCCAGTTGTTTGAATTGGAGTTTCTTAAAACCAGTAACTAAAATGCAATAACTATGATTTTTAGCGGAGCCCGAACGCGCATGCTGAGGTTCTGTATTTATTATTTAGTGTGACATTCATTGAACAAGAATACTCTCATACTGACTGTACATATTTTATAATTTGAATACAACCTTAAAGATTGAGTTTTGATAGGTTATCGCAAACTATACATACAGTATGTAAGTATGTAGTTAGGTATGTACAATTGGCCGTACATTTACCACGTCTTCCAGTTAACCTTTCACTCACTTGTTTTCCTTGGTTACAAAAGCCTGTGGATTGTTTAACTCCATTTGCATGGCATGTTGACAAAGACTCTATAAACCGCCGTTACCTCACAATCAATTAGGCACAACGTTCGTCTGTTGTTCAAATGTAAAGTGAAAAAAAACTTTTTCTAGAATTTTTTAGGCGAGTCTGATTCAGTTTTGAATAAAAATTTTGCGCCAAAACATTTGTAAGTGTGAAAAGACACTGACTAGACTATGAGAGATCAAAACAAGAGCAGTGATGGTCTCGCGATACTTTGCGTTGCTTTGGGTGTTCTATTTTGTTTGTTACTCATTTTGCGTTGGTTAAACAGTTGTTCGTACCGTTCTCCGTATTGACTCAGCAAGTCAATTATTGCACTTTGAGTAGTATTCGATTCAGCAAGTCAATTATTGCACTTTGAGTAGTATTCGATTCAGCAAGTCAATTATTGCACTTTGAGTAAAGCCTATCCTCGGATTCTCCCTGCCAGAAGCAACACAAAATATTTCACCACTGAAACATCAGTGAAGGCGACAAAACGTTTCGAACAAGTGAACGTTCGAATAAAAGAATAATAAAACTACCAAAAAAAGTTATTGAAATTTTTTTATTTTTTTTCCGGGAATTTTTATTTTCATTGTATAGATCTTGTTTCGCTGATTTTTTTCATGTGTTTTTCATGGAAATACGTCGATTATTGAGAGGTTAAAATAATTTTTAAAGATGTTCAATTAAACTTTGAAACTTATATTAACCTTTCAAAGATCAACATATTTCCATGAAAAATACATGAAAAAAATCAGTGAAACAAGATCTATACAATGAGAATGAAAATTCCCGAAAAAAATGATAAAATTTCAACAACTTTTTTTGTTAGTTTTTTTATTCATTTATTCGAACGTTCACTTGTTCGAAACGTTTTGTCGCCTTCACTGATGTTTCAGTGGTGAAATATTTTGTGTTGCTTCTGGCAGGGAGAATCCGAGGATAGGCTTTAGTATTCGATTCAGCAAGTCAAGTATTGCATTTTGAGTAGTAATCGATTCAGCAAGTCAATTATTGCACTTTGAGTAGTATTCGATTCAGCAAGTCAAGTATTGCATTTTGAGTAGTAATCGATTCAGCAAGTCAATTATTGCACTTTGAGTAGTATTCGATTCAGCAAGTCAAGTATTGCATTTTGAGTAGTAATCGATTCAGCAAGTCAATTATTGCACTTTGAGTAGTATTCGATTCAGCAAGTCAAGTATTGCATTTTGAGTAGTAATCGAATCAGGCAAGCCAATTATTGCACTTTGAGTAGTAATCGATTCAGCAAGTCAATTATTGCACTTTGAGTAGTAATCGATTCAGCAAGTCAATTATTGCACTTTGAGTAGTATTCGATTCAGCAAGTCAAGTATTGCATTTTGAGTAGTAATCGAATCAGGCAAGCCAATTATTGCACTTTGAGTAGTAATCGATTCAGCAAGTCAATTATTGCACTTTGAGTAGTAATCCTTTCAGCATGTCAAGAATTTCACTTTGAGTAGTAATCGATTTAGCAAGTCAATTATTGCACTTTGAGTAGTATTCGATTCAGCAAGTCAATTATTGCACTTTGAGTAGTAATCCTTTCAGCATGTCAGGTATTGCACTTTGAGTAGTATTCGATTCAGCAAGTCAATTATTGCACTTTGAGTAGTAATCCTTTCAGCATGTCAGGTATTGCACTTTGAGTAGTAATCGATTCCAAACTGAATAAACTTCTTTGTCGACACGCCCAAATACGGAGAAAAATTGAACCAAAAGGAACAATGAATTCATGAAAATTAAATTTGATATTTCAGCGCGAACGTTCGCCGTACAGCGGAGGTGAGATCCCCAGCTATGGATTCAGGAAACGATCATCTGGTAGTGGCAGGTCGTCAAAAGAAGATGTCATGGAACGAACACCATTCCACTATTGACTACCATCAACAACCCAGTTGTATAGGGTCTTCTCAAAACACATGATTCACTCGCTTTGTAACAATTTTTCATTTGAATAACTGAACAAGTTTTCATGACAAATAAACAAAGCGATTGTGGCAAAGTGTGATATGCAGTAAAAAAAGCTTAAACTAAACTTTGCCGAGTCTCAGTTTTTTTAAAGAAAATACCTGGTCTTAAACTGAACGCTGGAATTTGAACTTGTAAACAGAATTCCTTATTATTATTTTGTTCCACATTGTGATACAAGATAAAATAAACTGTGAAGTCCGTTGTCGTGTTGAACAGAGCAAATTAGTACAGTAGGTTCATAACCGAATTCACAGACCACACAGACAGACAGACAGACAGACGTACAGACATACATACAGACAGACAGACTGACAGACAGACAGACAGACAGACAGACAGACAGACAGACAGACAGACAGACAGACAGACAGACAGACAGACAGACAGACAGACAGACAGACAGACAGACAGACAGACAGACAGACAGACAGACAGACAGACAGACAGACAGACAGACAGACAGACAGACAGACAGACAGACAGACAGACAGACAGACAGACAGACAGACAGACAGACAGACAGACAGACAGACAGACAGACAGACAGACAGACAGACAGACAGACAGACAGACAGACAGACAGACAGACAGACAGACAGACAGACAGACATACAGACAGACAGACAGACAGACAGGCAGACAGACAGACAGACAGACAGACAGACAGACAGACAGACAGACAGACAGACAGACAGACAGACAGACAGACAGACAGACAGACAGACAGACAGACAGACAGACAGACAGACAGACAGATAGACAGACAGACAGACTGACAGACAGACAGACAGACAGACAGACAGACAGACAGACAGACAGACAGACAGACAGACAGACAGACAGACAGACAGACAGACAGACAGACAGACAGACAGACAGACAGACAGACAGACAGACAGACAAACTGACAGACAGACAGACAGACAGACAAACAGACAGAAAGACAGACAGACAGACTTATGTACTTAGGCTAAGGGTTAGGCTTAGGCTTCAGCTTGTCTCATGTGAAGGTTGTGTTTCTCGTTGTGATTTGTTGTTATACTTCTGACAGAATTTTATAAAAAATATGGTCTATAAAACTATCGGCGCACAAGAATCAGATTTTCTTCTTATTTTGGATTATAACGGAGTAATTCATGAGATAAGAAAATCCTGTTTTTGGTTCAAAAATTAGGAAGCCAAATTTCCAAAGTCTTAAAATTGGATTTGTCAGATAAAAATGGTTTTTGGGACTAAATCAAAGAAATTGTTACTATTCATCATATGAATCAATTGTTTTCCAACAGTTATAACACTTAACTAGGGTAAACCCGTTGCAGGGCAACGGATGATCAAGTTAAATAATATCCATTTCCTGCACTAAACCCGAGGATGAAGTATATTTTTGTATAATTGTATACCATTAAAAGTGTTCGGTGTTTGTGTTAACTCGACCCGTTGGTTGTTCAAACTTTAGTGTAAAGTTTACTTTATTGACAGAAGACTGAAACAGAAACCCGTCAAAAAGTTAGAGCCACCCGTAAAGTTTTCAACTCAATTCAACTTATTTTATATATTTTCCCTGATATGGGGTAATCTATAACGTACAATATCAACCCGTTGAACCCGACTTATTAAAATATAACTTAGTACCCAGTCAGTATAATTACAGGGTAACAGTAGTTAAAATGGTTGAAAATACAACCCGTGAAGTTTGGCTATTATTAATTTGTTTTCGATCCATGAAACATTATATTAAAGCACAATCTCGTAAAAAATGGTACTTTTATTAAAAGTATCTTTTATTAAAAGTACCGACCCGATAATTTGTAGTGAGATTAGATGAAAAAACTTCACCCGAAAACCTGAACACAAAATTTTTGCCTTTTGATTCTCGTAAAAATGGTACTTTTATTATCTCATGACTCGACCCGATAATTTGTAGTGAAATTAGATGAAAAAACTTCACCCGACAACCTGAACACAAAGTTTTTGGCTTTTGACTTTAACAAAAGTATTTTATTAAAAAAATACTGATTACGTTTAACAGTTTAGCTAAAAAAAATGTACGAAA
>OZ038443.1:33837049-33847049 GCA_964036265.1 Daptonema setosum
TCAGTCAGTCAGTCGATCAGTCAGTCAGTCAGGCAGATTTACAAAAGCGACCCCATTTTCAACCAAAACGCGTACCATGCACCATTGGTCATTTCGACAAAATGACCATAGATTTTTATTTTGGGCGCCAGTTTGAATTTGGATTGAGAATGTGAGCCACTTCAAAAACAACTTAAAAAAATAAATTAAATAAAAAATTTGGGGGAAACTGATTGAAGGAAAAAAAATGAAAGTTTCAGCAATGTTGAAACTATATAATAATTTTATTTTGTTTGTCTCCATGTGATATTACGATCTAGCCTGTGTTATAATGCGTGTCTGCTGATTTTTTTATTTTCGTGTGAGCTCGGGTTTTTTGGGCCAATCACGTCGGGGGCCGACTACACAAAAACCCTAATTGACGAAAAACTAGTCGTTAGAGGTTCATTGGTCCCTTGAAATCGTCTGTGATTTTTTCTACTCCAGAAATTGATTAATTTCGGTTCCTCCACCGTGCAAAATTCTGAAGAAAGCATATGAAGAAACAAGCATTACGCCGCCCGGCCGCCGAGCTAAATTCGACCCAAAATAAACCGTTTCTCATAATTAAAAAAAATCTGATGTTTTCAGGAAGTCAATAAACCCTCAGAAAAGTTTTGCATAAAGTTAAAGTTATCGCATAGTCAGCCACCGACGTCAATAGCTCGAGTGGACTGTGTGCACTATAACACGGGGGCTTATACACGCGCATGCATTATAACACGCGCTAGTCTTCAAAACGATCAACAGTAGTGGGACGAGCCGAGTGGGCCCAGAAAAAATTGAATTCAACGGTTTTTCGATTAGATTGCAGTCTCTGTTTCGGTTGTTGTTTCAAGTGAGGATTTCACATAACTACATACATAACGCAGCTTCCAAGTTGAGATTCTATACCATGCAATTCATTTTTATCAGTCATTTCCATCATCTTTTGCTTGATGAGTACCCTTACCGGTCGTGGCTGTTGCCCCGTCGCTTAAGCTCTGGTGGCTTCTTGATTTTATGTATTGCTCATTTAGCATCAACGGAAGGTCGTGGGTTCGAATCCTACCAGGATACTTGAAATTTTTCAGTTTCTTGGTAGGACTAGAATTCGTTTACTAATACCAATAAGCTGCACCTCACTTGAAACTTTTATCAATTACGAAAATCGAAATAAAGCATTTCCCACAGAACAGTTTATTCAAAAAACAATTTGAATTTCAAAATAACAGTAACACGGCTAATCCTACTACTTATGCTACACATACTCACACGTCATTGTAATACGTCTTACAAGACTAAGCCGTTGTTCTTGTGGGAGTATAAATAAGGGCTCGGAGTTGAATAGGACGGACATTTCGTCCAAAGTGCGAACACTTACGAGTACAACGCACTAGCACAATAACCAACGGTCGTTCAAGACCTGTGCTGATATCTCATAGAGATATACAATAGTGGGGAATACTGATGAGGGCTAACCACTATTCTTAAATCAACTCGTCTATTCTCATGCCCGAAACGAGTACACACACATAACTGCTCAGATACTTGACACAGTGAGGATTTCACATAACTACATACATAACGCAGCTTCCAAGTTGAGATTCTATACCATGCAATTCATTTTTATCAGTCATTTCCATCATCTTTTGCTTGATGAGTACCCTTACCGGTCGTGGCTGTTGCCCCGTCGCTTAAGCTCTGGTGGCTTCTTGATTTTATGTATTGCTCATTTAGCATCAACATACCAATAAGCTGCACCTCACTTGAAACTTTTATCAATTACGAAAATCGAAATAAAGCAGTTCCCACAGAACAGTTTATTCAAAAAACAATTTGAAATTCAAAATAACAGTAACACGGCTAATCCTACTACTTATGCTACACATACTCACACGTCATTGTAATACGTCTTACAAGACTAAGCCGTTGTTCTTGTGGGAGTATAAATAAGGGCTCGGAGTTGAATAGGACGGACATTTCGTCCAAAGTGCGAACACTTACGAGTACAACGCACTAGCACAATAACCAACGGTCGTTCAAGACCTGTGCTGATATCTCATAGAGATATACAATAGTGGGGAATACTGATGAGGGCTAACCACTATTCTCAAATCAACTCGTCTATTCTCAT
Organism: Daptonema setosum; assembly: GCA_964036265.1. Lineage (NCBI taxonomy): Eukaryota > Metazoa > Nematoda > Chromadorea > Monhysterida > Xyalidae > Daptonema > Daptonema setosum. Next base: position 33,839,184 of record OZ038443.1, read on the forward strand.
GCCCGAAACGAGTACACACACATAACTGCTCAGATACTTGACGCAGTGAGGATTTCACATAACTACATACAGTGGCAGTCAAAAGTTTAGGCCCACCCTCAATTTGGGTGTTTTCTCCCTATAAAACATGGTTGGATGAATAAATCAGGCTGAAAGCTTCAGGAGATGTGAAAAACATGTGTTGGAGCCTGTTATGTTTGTATAGTTGAGTTTCATTCATTAGAATTGGTTTTTAGGTAGTATAAGTATGATATATGAAAGCATGCGTTTGTTCGTGGTTGACACGCGTCGACGGTGGTTCGAAGGCCGTTACAAGTTTATGAGCTTTACATTGAGACTGAAAGTGGCTTGATGATACTTATTGGTACTAACCACACCTCATGCATGATTTTTATCATGTGTTTATCGTTTCCTCACACATCACACTTCCTAAAGCCGCTTAAAGCGAAATGCAAGGAAAGTCACCAAGGGCTAATATAAACAACTTCTTATAAAAATGAGATTCGATGCATGAAAGTTTATTCATGATTATTAATGTCATGTTTTGAAGCAAACACGTTGTTTTCAGTGTTTTTTATCTTGATTAACCAATAAACTAGTGTCAAATTAAAAAAATTTGAAAGTATTGGTTTTCAGAAAACATTTCACTTTTTGTAATGCGTTACGGGGTAACTTTTACCATAACTATCTGTTAAATATTTCCACTGATTAAAACTCAATTGAATACTTTATATTTATCTAACGGCCTTTCAAACACCGGCGGCGCATGTGCGCCACGTACAAACGCGTGCTATAACAAAACCGATGAAAATTTACTTAGAAAAAAATTATTTCTGCTAATAACCAACTCTGTACCCGAAACGGACTCTAACACATGTTTTTCACAGTTCCTGAAGGTTTCGGCCTGATTTATTCATCCAACCATGTTTTATGGGGAGAAAACACCAAAATTGAGGGTGGGCCTAAACTTTTGACTGCCACTGTACATAACGCAGCTTCCAAGTTGAGATTCTATACCATGCAATTCATTTTTATCAGTCAGTCAGTCAGTCAGTCAGTCAGTCAGTCAGTCAGTCAGTCAGTCAGTCAGTCAGTCAGTCAGTCAGTCAGTCTTTAACTTCGTCATCTTTGACCTCACTCACTCACTCACTCACTCACTCACTCACTCACTCACTCACTCACTCACTCACTCACTCACTCACTCACTCACTCACTCACTCACTCACTCACTCACTCACTCACTCACTCACTCACTCACTCACTCACTCACTCACTCACTCGCTCACTCACTCACTCACTCGCTCACTCACTCACTCACTCACACACTCACTGAATTGCAAACCAGAGGACCCTCGCCTTTGCTTCGAGACGCCCCACCATGGATCAGCAGAAAGGCTGTGGTCACAATGGAAATGACCACGGTTATCCTCCGCACCATTATAGCTTTTTGAATTTATTTTAAGAAAAAAAATTTTTAAGAATAAATTTTTGAATTTAATAATATTTTTAAAATTAAAAAAATATTAGGAAACTAAAAATATGGGCAATTTAATGATTTTACCTTAGAAACACTTTTGCCAGCTCTATCGATAACTACAATCAGGCGTATGGTCCATCCATTCTAAAAAATAGTCCAACCGGTTATTAGTAAAGAAAAATCTAAACTGAAATGCGGTCTTTTGTTTCACGTTTTATTTTCAATGTTAATGCCCTGAAATGCGTTTGTGTTGAGAACATATACAGGCAGTGTGTTGGATTGGCTGTCAAACACGCAAACCAAATCGAAGTTTTCAAGATTCACCGTATCAGGCGAAGAATGTACTAACACTTCTTGAAATTTCAGGTTTGTATCTGGAACGATGAAAAAGTTATTGAATCACACCTCGCTGGGATACCCTATACAATATATGTATCTCAACCAAACTACATACCAAGTATAAATATAAAGTTGAATAAAAAAACTATAGCCGTTGCTGGAAGACAAAGAACCATTGAGCGAAATGAGAGGTTACGCTCCTATTCATACAATTTCTTTATTTTATATTTAGTTTTTTTGTATCTATTTTTGAAACAGCCGCTTGGTCTGTGCGGTGTTTTACAAAAGACCCGAAACACAGTATTTTCAAGCCTAGTAATTTCTACCAATATGAATAAATCATTTTTTTATTGTTTTCCGATTTTGTGCTTTAGCTCGGCCAGAACTTCTTGCTATCAAAAGCTCTTTTTAATGCCCCTGTTATCACATATGCAACGAATCAGACACAAATACTATGTGAAAAAAGAGTTTAATTCCTGAAAGTTTTAAAGCGTGCCAAAAAACAGATTTGAACTCAAACAGCGCGCCACAATTTTTTGTGAGAGAGAAACCCTACATACAGGGTGGGTCAAAAAAAAACGTGTCGCGTTTGAGCGGTTATTGTGGAAGTTATACAAGCACTGTGAGATCGCGGTAAAAAGCATTTGATTAGACACATTTTGGCCTACAAAATGATGTGCTACTAAAGTTTAATCTCTCATTTCTTAATTGTTACACGCGATTATTGAACAAAACATCGAATTTCACCTCGCGAAGTTCATATTTTGTGGTAAAACTGAATAAATATTCAAAACCGTTGCTTGGTTCTCGCTTTCTAAGCTTTGTTGTTTTTTTTTAAATTCGGATAAAGAATTTTACTTCTTAAATCTGAAATATTTTGATTTGTTTCGAAAAACACGTTTCGTTGTTCATAGTCAGCCATTAAACAGTTACAAGCGTGCATGCTGTCATTGCTTATGAAGCAGGCCAAACCGAGCATACTTTTTTGCGTGATTAATTATGCATTTTCGAAAACACATTTAGCTCTTATTCTCTTGTATGTGATGGTTATGTGATCCAAACTTCATGCAATAGTTTTGAATATTTATACAATTTTACCACAAAATATAAACTTCGCGAGGTGAAATTCGATGTTTTTTTCAATAATTTTGTGTAACACTTAAGAAAAGAGAGATTCAACTTTAGTAGCACATCATTTTGTAGGCCAAAATGTTTCTAATCAAATGCTTTTTACCGCAATCTCACAGTGTTTGTATAACCTTCACAATAACCGCTCAAACGCGACACGTTTTTTTGGCCCACCCTGTATATGTTAAATCGGAGTCTTGTAGAAAAATATTCTTTTCTCGAAAAGTTTTTAACGCGCGCCAGCATCGGTTTTGAAATCAAATTTCGCGCCAATAACTTCACTGAGTAACAAGGAAACCCTGAACAAGCTATATCTTTGTATTTTTAATTCCGATCGTGAACTGAAAATCAAAAAGTGGAAAAAGGCGGCAACCTAAAAACTTGTTTACATATCTTAAGGGAAACCAAATATTGGCTAAGGGACAACGTAACTGGTTAAGAGAACACACATTTCTTCTAAGGAAACCAAATCTGGGCTAGGGGACAACGTAACTGGCTAAGGGAACACACAATACTTCTAAGGGAAACCATATCTTGTCAAAGGGACAACGTAACTGGTTAAGGGAACACACATTTATTCAAGGGAAACCAAATATTGGCTAAGGGACAACGTAACTGGCTAAGGAAACACACATTTCTTCTAAGGGAAACCAAATATTGGCTAAGGGACAACATAACTGGTCAAGGGAACACACATTTCTTCTAAGGGAAACCAAATCTGGGCTAAGGGACAACGTAACTGGTTAAGGAACACACATTTCTTCTAAGGGAAACCAAAACTTAGCTAAGGGACATTGTAACTGGTTAAGAAAACACACATTTCTTTTAAGGGAAACCGAATCTTGGCAAAGGGACAGCGTAACTGGCTAAGGGAACACACATTACTTCTAAGGGAAACCAGATCTTAGCAAAGGGACAACGTAACTGGTTGAAAAACACACATTTCTTCTAAGGGAAACCAAATCTTGACAAAGGGACAACGTAACTGGCTAAGGGAACACACACTTCTTCTAAGGGAAACCAAATCTTGGCATAGGGACAACGTAACTGGTTAAGGGAACACACATTTCTTCTAAGGGAAATCAAATATTGGCTAAGGGACAACTTAACTGGTTAAGGGAACACACATTTATTCTAAGGGAAACCAAAACTGGGCTAACGGACAACGTAACTGGCTAAGGGAACACACATTACTTCTAAGGGAAACCATATCTTAGCAAAGGGACAACGTAACTGGTTAAAGGAACACACATTTATTCTAAGGGAAACCAAATATTGGCTAAGGGACAACGTAACTGGTTAAGGGAACACACATTTCTTCTAAGGGAAACCAGATCTTAGCAAAGGGACAACGTAACTGGCTAATGGAACACACATTTCTTCTAAGGGAAACCAAATCTTGGGAAAGGGACAATGTAACTAGTTAAGGGAACACACATTTCTCCTGAGGGAAACCAAATCTTGGCACAGGGACAACGTAACTGGTTAAGGGAACACACATTTCTTCTAAGGGAAACCAAATATTGTCAAAGGGACAACGTAACTGGTTAAGGGAACACACATTTCTTCTAAGGGAAACCAAATATTGGCTGAGGGACAACGTAACTGGTTATGGAAACACACATTTCATTTCTTCTAAGGGAAACCAAATCTTGACAAAGGGACAACGTAACTGGTTAAGAGAACACACACTTCTTCTAAGGGAAACCAAATCTTGACAAAGGGACAACGTAACTGGTTAAGGGAACACACATTTCTTCTAAGGGAAACCAAACGTTGGCTGAGGGACAACGTAACTGGTTAAGGAAACACACATTTCTTTCAAGGAAAACCGAATCTTGACAAAGGGACAACGTAACTGGCTAAGGGAACACACATTTCTTCTAAAGGAAACCAAATATTGGCTAAGAGACAACGTAACTGGTTGAGGGAACACACATTTCTTCTAAGGGAAAACAAATATTGGCTATGAGACAACGTAACTGGTTAAGGGAACACACATTTCTTCTAAGGGAAACCAAATATTGGCTGAGGGACAACGTAACTGGTTAAGGAAACACACATTTCATTTCTTCTAAGGGAAACCAAATCTTGACAAAGGGACAACGTAACTGGTTAAGAGAACACACACTTCTTCTAAGGGAAACCAAATCTTGACAAAGGGACAACGTAACTGGTTAAGGGAACACACATTTCTTCTAAGGGAAACCAAACGTTGGCTGAGGGACAACGTAACTGGTTAAGGAAACACACATTTCTTTCAAGGAAAACCGAATCTTGACAAAGGGACAACGTAACTGGCTAAGGGAACACACATTTCTTCTAAGGGAAACCAAATATTGGCTAAGAGACAACGTAACTGGTTGAGGGAACACACATTTCTTCTAAGGGAAAACAAATATTGGCTAAGAGACAACGTAACTGGTTAAGGGAACACACATTTCTTCAAAGGGAAACCAAATCTGGGCTAAGGGACAACGTAACTGGCTAAGGGAACACACATTACTTCTAAGGGAAACCAGATCTTAGCAAAGGGACAACGTAACTGGTTAAGGGAACACACATTTCTTCAAGGGAAACCAAATATTGGCTAAGGGACAACGTAACTGGCTAAGGAAACACACATTTCTTCTAAGGGAAACCAAATATTGGCTAAGGGACAACATAACTGGTCAAGGGAACACACATTTCTTCTAAGGGAAACCAAATCTGGGCTAAGGGACAACGTAACTGGTTAAGGAACACACATTTCTTCTAAGGGAAACCAAAACTTAGCTAAGGGACAACGTAACTGGTTAAGGGAACACACATTTCTTCTAAGGGAAATCAAATCTTAGCAAAGGGACAACGTAACTGGCTAATGGAACACACATTTCTTCTAAGGGAAACCAAATCTTGGGAAAGGGATAATGTAACTAGTTAAGGGAACACACATTTCTCCTGAGGGAAACCAAATCTTGGCACAGGGACAACGTAACTGGTTAAGGGAACACACATTTCTTCTAAGGGAAACCAAATATTGTCAAAGGGACAACGTAACTGGTTAAGGGAACACACATTTCTTCTAAGGGAAACCAAATATTGGCTGAGGGACAACATAACTGGTTAAGGAAACACACATTTCTTCTAAGGGAAACCAAATCTTGACAAAGGGACAACGTAACTGGTTAAGAGAACACACACTTCTTCTAAGCGAAACCAAATCTTGACAAAGGGACAACGTAACTGGTTAAGGGAACACACATTTCTTCTAAGGGAAACCAAATTTTGGCTGAGGGACAACGTAACTGGTTAAGGAAACACACATTTCTTTCAAGGAAAACCGAATCTTGGCAAAGGGACAACGTAACTGGCTAAGGGAACACACATTACTTCTAAGGGAAACCAGATCTTAGCAAAGGGACAACGTAACTGGTTAATGGAACACACATTTCTTCTAAGGGAAACCAAATATTGGCTAAGGGACAACGTAACTGGTTAAGGGAACACACATTTCTTCTAAGGGAAACCAAATCTTGGGAAAGGGAGAACGTAACTGGTTAAGGGAACACACATTTCTTCTAAGGGAAACGAAATCTTGACAAAGGGACAACGTAACTGGCTAAGGGAACACACATTTCTTTTAAGGGAAACGTAATATTGGCTAAGGGACAACAAAACTGGTTAAGGGAATACACATTTCTTCTAAGGGAAACCAGATCTTAAAAAAGGGACAACGTAACTGGTTAAGGGAACACACATTTCTTCTAAGGGAAACCAAATCTTGACAAAGGGACAACGTAACTGGCTAAGTGAACACACATTACTTTTAAGGGAAACCAAATATTGGCTAAGGGACAACGTAACTGGCTAAGGGAACACACATTACTTTTAAGGGAAATCAAATATTGGCTAAGGGACAACTTAACTGGTTAAGGGAACACACATTTATTCTAAGGGAAACCAAAACTGGGCTAACGGACAACGTAACTGGCTAAGGGAACACACATTACTTCTAAGGGAAACCATATCTTAGCAAAGGGACAACGTAACTGGTTAAAGGAACACACATTTATTCTAAGGGAAACCAAATATTGGCTAAGGGACAACGTAACTGGTTAAGGGAACACACATTTCTTCTAAGGGAAACCAGATCTTAGCAAAGGGACAACGTAACTGGCTAATGGAACACACATTTCTTCCAAGGGAAACCAAATCTTGGGAAAGGGACAATGTAACTAGTTAAGGGAACACACATTTCTCCTGAGGGAAACCAAATCTTGGCACAGGGACAACGTAACTGGTTAAGGGAACACACATTTCTTCTAAACCTAAGATGGGAAATCTCCTTGAATATAACCACCTGGATACGGTTAAATTCCTAAATTATATACATATATATAACAAAATTTGTTTAAAAGATTCATTGTAGGGCTCAAAATGACAACAATAGGTATAAAAACTTGTAATAAGGACAATTAAACAATTGGACAGCTCTTAGAAGCAAAATCGAAAAAAGTGTAAAATAACGATTTCCTAATAACGATGGGCATACCAACGGGTTTCAAGTCATTTCAATACCACATTTAAAAGTTCATTATTGTGGTTTATTGTGTTGAATTTTTAGCCAGCACATCAATAAATAAATTTGAATAGTCGTGTAACAATATCTGTGCATAAATCGTTCAATAAAAGAAATATATGGAAGTTTGAAATTAATTATTTGCAGCTAATATACCCGAGTCCGCAATATTCATTCGCACTTTCAGATGTTGAAGAATAATCAAATTAACCACTGTTATAGCTAAAAATAAAGCTGAAAACATGACAAAAAATGCTGTTTAGGTTTCAGAAGACCATAACTCATCCTAATTTTTTTTCATAGTTTGAAAGGAAAATTGATAAAATTCAAATTTGACGAATTTTCAGAAAATCAAATTTTT
>OZ038443.1:33852049-33859203 GCA_964036265.1 Daptonema setosum
GAGCGGAGAATTTATGCAGTTTTTTTCTTCCTTCAACCAATAAGTTGATCACGTGCATCAGTTTGCAGTGTTCAAAAATGGTCAAAATCCGTTGCCGTACCGTTGCGTGCAGTACCGACATTCATGTCTGCCGAACAGAGCCTCCTCGCAATATCTACGCAATGTTCGAAAGCCTTTGGTGGGCACCGGATGAGAAAAAGTTCTCAATGCGGGATCGAATCGTGCTGGTGAGTAGTGATGGCGTGGAGTTCTTCACCCATGCGTCGGTTGGTGCGATCTTGGGCAGAGTATGTAAAATTATATAGAATGTTATGTATATTATGTAAAATGTTTGTGGAACAGTGAGCGCAAAATGTCAACACCGACTACAAATGCTGAATTGAATTTATACGTTTCTGCATCCATAAATATCCGTTTGGCGGCCCGCGGTCGAAATTTTTTACTCAGTTTTTTCCATGCTTCAGGTCATGTCCTGCGCCTCGGAAGTGCTTCGCGCCTTCTATCACGGTTATTTCGTTCTTTCATTACATTTTGACTCATATATTTTGTATCTTGATAAGGCGAGTTTTCAATTATCTGACCTTAATGAACATTTTTGAACATAAATCAAAACGACAGCCATTCATTATTGTGTTAACATGAAATGGAGAATCAAAGAATTACTTTTTTCTGTAAGAAATACCAAATCTTCCATTCTCTAGACTCAGTCTTCTTAAAAAATTATTTAGTATTTTTAAGCAGTTTTGGTTACCTTCAAATACAATCTTTAGGCAAGTGCGACGCTTCGGAGGCAGGAGCTGAGAGAAAGGCCCGAGTGATCGATGGTTCCGACTCCGAGTATCGCAGCTTCGAGTTGAAAGAGGCCGACGAAGTCACACTCAATGCGATGCTAGAATTCGTGTGAGTTGTTTTCTCATAATTTCTTTATTCCCCGTGTTTTCTTCGTGTGAGTTGTTTTATTTAGCGTTCAGATTCGTCGCCATAACGGCAACGAGAAATACAACGTCAAAACGTGAAAAAAAACTGACATTCTGAAATCATAAGTACTATTGTCAGCGCACAAGCTTTCGGAAAAAGTGTTCTAAACTGAGGTGGAGACTAAATTTGAACTTGAATGCGCGCCATTTTTCTTAGTGACTTTTATGACCATTCGTGGTTTTCGTATGTCTTTTTCCCCGATATGAAATAAGACTAAGCATGCAGGGAGAAGTCTCGCAATATCCAAAAAATGACGTTCAAAACCCAGTTCCCTGTTCAATTGAGTACGGGGTAGGGGTTGCACTAGGCCGTCGGTTTGAAACACCAAAATGGTTTCATCCTTGATACAATGTCGTCGTTGTTAAGATTGAACCGTTTTTTTGTATGGTTATCCCATTTCAGTTATCTGGACGAATTGCCGTTTGTATATCAGCTTGGTCCGTTGATCCGGTTGTGTGACTATCTGAAGATCGACAGCTTCAAGCCGCACGTGGTCGACCTTGTCAAGAAGGCCTTCGAAAAAAAACAACTGGTTTTTTGGGTTTAATTTTTGCATCAATGTGAACAGAACATAAAAATGTATTCAAAAAGTAAAGTACACCCGAAATTTTTGAGTATTATCACACTTCACAGCCAAAACCGAAATGGTGAAAAATTGAACCGAACGGCAAATACAAATGAACGCCAGATACTCAAAGATTTCGGGTGTAATTTACTTTTTGAATAAATTTTTATGTTCTGTTCTCATTGTTTGCTTCACAGCGGAAGTAAACACTGATCACAAATGCATTTTGGTTAAAAAACCTTACGACTGATAACCGATCTATTCTAAATTTTCAAATACATGAAAGTTTGTCGTGGAAAATCATACTTGCGTAAGCTTTGCGAAATTTAGGGAATTGACGAAGGTTTTTAACAAGTTACCAAGAAGCAGTTTCTAAAAACACTAATTATTCTTGAAGTTTTGGTTGACATCCGTAATTCAGTTAATGAGTCAACGGAGTTTTATGGTTACAGACCACTGATGAATGGCTAGAGCTGATGCCGTACCTGGTGCAGTTTAACTGTAATGCGGCAGTTGAAGCCATTGTTGCAAAATTCGCCAAACAAAGGTGGTTGTGGTTTTCTTGTTTGTCGTTTAATTGATTAAATTAAAAAAAATAATTATTTAAAATTTCAAGGTTCACTGCTGTTTTTCTTTGATATCTTTATTCCTATAAATATTGCTTTTTTTGTTCGCTTTGCAGCCAGCCTAAAGAACCAGAAAAGAAGCAGAAGAAGAACACATAAAGTGCATATGTGATACGATTTTTTTTCATTCACTGCTTTCTCTAAGGGTTATTTTAAAAACAATTGTTCACTCGATAAAGAAGCTCAATTATTTATTGATTAGACAAAACTTGTGTCTTACAAATATATTCAATGTGTGATTGTACTAGCCGAGAAAATAAAACTAAATTAACTGTGTCATTGGTGGTCGTTTTATGGTGTTACTTAATGACTTATTCCATGCTTTCTACTGTGTTCAATTTAATTGTTGCTACCTTTATATATCTTTATACATTATTGATATAAGCAATTTATTTATTTTAAGTTATAGGTTTTCTTTGGGTTTTCTAAAATTTGCCTTGAGAATAAGTTTTGATTTCAAACATCATTTTGTTTTGTTTTCTTATTTCAGAGTCTTCACTGGGCTTGTGGTGGATAACCGGAACTTAGGCCTCTGGACTGATGTGGGCGCCTGTCTGATGTTCACTTTCTACAAACGGCAAATTTGAGGAATACCACCGAAACACGACTGGTTAACGTTAGTTCCACTAGCGGACGAGAAGGGGAGGGAAAAGTGGACTTTCCCCTCTCTTTGGTGGTTCTAAAAAGTAGAGTTTGTTCCCTTAAATGTAGGTAACATGGCCTAATTTCTGTCGATTCCTCTTCATTTGGATGCTTGACTTGCTATGTTCCGCCAGTGTATGGGCCCATTACCACATGTACAATGAGTTCAGATTTACCTTGAATTTTTTAAAAAGTTTATAGAACGGCTGAATAATTTAATTTTGGAAGTTTCCCAATGGTCATCTGCTACCGAAAATTTCTTGAGAAACGGCTCTGAACGCGCCCTAACACTACTGTCAACTGTGGAACTGATTTTGACAGCAGCGGTATAATATGAGCTTTATAAGGTAAGAAATTCCTCTTTTTAGCAACGGTTAAGTAGCGTATTCGTTCAACGCGCCGAGTTAGTTGAAAAGTTCGATTCTTTATTCTCTTCATTTTTATGGTTGTCGTTTAAAGTTTTCTTATGCGAGAAATTTGGATATATTTTACATATTTTTTCACACATTTTGATGGATAACGATGCTGCTATAATTTTTTATGATTGAATCATTCAATCTAATGTTTGCTCAAATATTTATCTTTCATTTGTTTTAATTGAGAAGTTTGTGTGGCTGTGCATGGAAGGAAAAATTCCCTCACTGTTCAACTGAAGTACTGTAATTTCAAGTATTTGATGAAATAACTTATATTATACGGGTCGGGTCGGTCTAAGATATAACCAACGTTTAAGATTTTTATCCCTTGATTTCCTTTAACTGGATGGTTTCTGTAGAACTTGTTTCACAGTTGCCGGCAACGGGTATGCAGAACGTTTCATGTTCGATTAATTACATTAACAATCCAATGGATGACGTTTGTTTTCTTCGCAATAAAGGGACATTCTTCTCGGTAGCAGTATCAGAGAGAATTTTCTTCATTTTGATGGTTGTAATAAATTTAACTTTAACTTCAATCTTCATTGCTATTTCATTTTCCATTATACCCATATTTGTTTTTATACAATTCTAGCCTCTTAAAATTTTACTATTCTTCTCTATTTTTCTAATTAATTCAACATATCTTATTAAACTTACTATATTTTTTTTCTCTTTTCTACTTCTCTTTGCTCTTAACCAAACAACACAATTATATATTATCCGCGATTCTTCCCTCACTCAAATTATTCATTCTTAATTCTTAATACTCTATTATGATTATAATTTTTTATATACTATTTTATAATATTCTATAAAATAGCTACAAATAACACATTATTATTTTTTTTTTATTATAAAATTTTATTTCCCACCTCAAATTCTCCTCCCTTAGGCTACAACATTATTACAAGTTTATTCAATCTGCTTTCAGGTTTTCCTCACTTGTTGATTTTTCCCGTTATTATTATTTTTTTTATTATTGCTATTTTTACTTTTATTTTTGTTATTAAATACTATTTTAATATTAATTTTAATTTTCTTATTTCACAGATTATATACACTCTTATGGTGTATTTTCACCATCAATTTTTAAAATTTAAATGTTAAATTTCAAATTTTTACAGTTTTTATTATCAAAGTCTTTTTTATTAAGTTCAATCTTTCAATTTATACTTGATTAAAATTACTTACTAACATCATATTTTCTCTAATTTCAATACAGTGTTCTATTATCTTTTATTCTTTTTATTACTTTTCCCTCTATTAACTACCAATATTTCAGGGTGATCTAATCTTATCATGATAACATACCTTTTATTTTCAAAAAAAAAAAAAAAAATTACAATAAAGTCTGGTCACAGTTTCTCGTTACTCTAAAATTTTTACCGTAATCCTTTTGGCGCGCATTCAAATTTCGGCGCGCGTTCAAATTTATTTGATATTTTGAACTTTTCAGACCACATTTGTATAACATATTATCAAACATACCCAACTTATCAATCATTCAGTATAAGATTTTCAAGAAAATAATTAGTAACAAGATACCCTGACCAAGCTATAATCATAAATTTTGTTGTCCGGTGATTCTTTTTCTTCTTATTTTTACCATTTTCCTCTACTAAAAATTCCAATTTTAATTACCCTAAATAAATTTTTTGCTTATTTTACTTTATTGTATTGTATCATGCACATTACGCCACGACTAACTTGTTAGTCATTTTTTGTGCCCTCTTGTCAGTTTACACTGAATAAAATGATGATGATGATGATGTTGTCGTTTAATATTTTCTGCATAACGGCTGACCGACTATTTGACAGATTGACTGACTGACTAGATTACGATCCCGTAAACATTTGCGGAGTAGGGAACTGGCTTACCCATATGGCATCGCTCACTACGCTAGCCTATAGCTTGATACCTAACATAGCGGCTGACCGACTATAGTTTGACATAATCGCCAGACAGTCGTAATATTTTTTTAGTTTGACTGACTGACTAAATTGAGGTGCCGTAAATATTCGCGGAGTCGGGAACTGCATTACCCGGATCAGATTATGGATTGTTACACACTTCTTATCCTTTATTGAGAATTTTGATTAGACCATGAGGTCAATTAAAGACGTTAAAAAGAGGAAAAACCATGAAAAGACTGAAATCCTGTTTTAAATTGAAAATAACTCAAGATACGGTCAAATAGACACCAGAATCGGGTTTTTCAGGTATTATAACGTGTATATTGCTAATAACATCATATACACTCAATAAATTTTTTTTTGAGAAATTGGCCTCCAACAAGTGTATAGTTACTTTTGCCCCACCCTGTATACTCAAACAACGGGTTCTGTTGAATAGAAAAGGATAATCTTCCTCACTGTCCAAATGAAGTAGGTTCAAATATTTAATGATAAACTTAATTTCAACGGGTCGGGTAAATCCAACAGAATGCAATTTTTGTCTAAAATTAGGAAACCATGATAAATAATGATTTCCTGTTAATGAGGTGTTCCTAAGGTGACGTTGAATCCCTAATGGTAAGGTTTTTGATATTTTTCTGTCTGGTGTGCTAAGTGAGACGTTTAACAAGATGAGTGAGAAATTAAAAATATTCAGCTATGGTAAGTTTTTGAATGAACCGTTTTATACTTTGCATATTCTACTCAACTTTATAACTGACATGTATCTACATACATACGTACGTATGTACAGTACAGGACAAAAAGATGTGACAAAATCGCCAAAGCTTCGGCGAGTTTGCCGCAGCTATGGCAACTCACACGTAATTAACGATTTCTTGAGATTTAAGTATTTTTTGTAAAAAATATTTATATAAATGTCAAGGCAATTCAATTCTCTATAATGTTGACTAAAAATAAAACTAATATGTAGAGGGGAATTCCCCTTAAATGGTGATAAAATCAGATGCACACTTTCGCTGTGGGACCGGTTGCCATGACAACAGGGCACAAGTTCATTTGACGTTTTCCCCGTTTGAGGGGCATTTCCCTACTGTATTTACTCAAACAACTGGTTGTGTGGCTGTACATGGAAGGAGAACTGAAGTATGTACATGGTTGTCTGTAGAACTTGATTCACAGTTGCCGGCAACGGGTATACAAAACGTTTCATTTTCGATGAATTATTAACAACTCAATGGATGACGTTTATTTTCTTTGCAATAAAGGGACATTCTTCTCGGTAGCAGTATCAGAGAGAATTATCTTTGGATCACGTTGGGTTGGTTCAATTGATCTTTATCAGTAGCGGACGAGAAGGGTGGAAAAAGTGGAATTCCCCCTCTTTGACGTTTTCAAGAAGCAGAATTTGTTTCTGCTGTTGATAAGGTGTAGGTAAAATGACCTGAAAACTGCCAATTCCCCCTCTTTGTTAAAATTCCCCTACCTTTGGAGGTTTAGCTCATCCGTCGGGTGGGTAGAATTTTTTTTTCAAAACAGTAATTAATTAAACGAGATGATTGAATTTTTATTAGGGTTTTTTAGTAAGGTGTTCAAATAAACTAATTATACTGAATGTACTTTGTGCTACTTCAGGAAATCTACTGTACTGCTGAACGTACATAATAAACCGTCTGAGCTGTTACATATGTAAGTGAAGCTTCGGTTCCTATAAAACTCGATCATACGTTGCTGGCAACGGGTATTCAACTAGTCTTAGCAAAGGGACAACGTAACTGGTTAAGGGAACACACATTTCTTCTAAGGGAAATCAAATATTGGCTAAGGGACAACGTAACTGGTTAAGGGAACACACATTTATTCTAAGGGAAACCAAATATTGGCTAAGGGACAACGTAACTGGTTAAGGGAACACACATTTCTTCTGAGGGAAACCAAATCTGGGCTAAGGGACAACGTAACTGGTTAAGGGAACCCATATTTCTTCTAAGGGAAACCAAATATTGGCTA